>JAZHYW010008322.1:0-59007 GCA_037355805.1 Ixodes ricinus
AAAAACTCCCATATGAATGTGAAAAAATAGTCTCATAAATGCACGTAAAAACTCCCAAATGGATGTGAAAGAATACTCCCATCAATGACACGTAAAAATTCCCATATGGATGTGAAAGAATAGTACCACAAGTGCACATAAAAACTCCATATGGATGTGAAAGAATAGTACCACAAGTGCACAAAAACTCCCATATGGATGTGAAAAAATAGTCCAATAAATGCACGTAAAAACTCCCATATGGATGTGAAAGATACTACCGTGGGTCCACGTAAGGACTCCCAGGTGGATGTAAAGGAATATTCCCGTGAGTCCACGTAAAAACTCCCATAAGGATGTGAAAGAATGCTCCCATGGGTCCACCTAGGAACACTTTGATGGAAGTAAATAAATACTCTTATTGATCCACGAACAGACTCCCGTTACTGATGGGAGTTCTGTACTTATCCCTTGCCTCCCCCAAAAACTCTGGCCTGCATGGGAGTCAACTCCGAACTCCCAACCCGCAGAGTATAAAAAAACTCTGAGATGGGAATGCGCTAGAGCAGTGGTTCCCAGCCATGGATGTGTCGGGGACCCCTTTCGGACCGCTAGCAGTGATGGGGACCCCTTCCAGCGGGGGGGGGGGGGGTTACGTAAGTAAGTTAACAGATCTGGAGCATGACACAGGTGCCTTTTATTGCTACGTAGCAAAAAAACATAAAACAAAGGTGCCACATCACTTCATTTTGGTCAGGATATGCGATATGATAATCCCGCCGCAGGGCACCCGAGACACGTAGTTCGGGAAGGTGTGGGAAGAGGGAAGGGAGTGACCGAGATGATCTCTTGCGGATTGCTGTCGTAGTTCCGGAAGCAGGTTGCAAATTAGTCACGGCCCGACTAAACTACAAAAAACGTGCCAACTAAAAAAAAAAAAAAACATTTTGTTGAGGGTCCTCGCGGACCCCAGAAGTGGCTCATGGACCCCTAGGGTCCGCGGACCCCCATTTGGGAACCACTGCGCTAGAGGACAAGCGTTATACTCCCATCTGGGTATATTTTCGTTTAGTGTGTACGCTGTCAATTTTTCAGGCTTTGAACTTTTTTACATGCTTGATGACATTTTGTGGGACTGTCACTTACTCCTAAAGTTACCGAGACCATGAAACGATAGAAAATGAAACTAGCACAAAAGGGTAGATAGTTATAAACATGTTTGATGTGAACTGTTAAAAATAAGGGTGTACTTTGTTCTTTCTTTTTTTTTTAAGGGTTACTGCAACAAACTTTTAGCACTAATTTTATTGTCTAAATGTCAACCATGTTCTGCCCCCACCACGGAGACACGAATTTTTTTGCTCAAAAAGACTGCAAAACATTATTTAAATAAACCAAAAATTGTCGCATCACACCGCATAAAAGCAGCACTGCTACACGGCAACATGGGGGCAGGCTGTGTGCGTCCCAGCCTTGTCTAACTTGGCTGAACCGGATTTATTTTTTCTCCTGTGCCTATTCAACGCCTGCGGAGAGCGGGGAGGGACAACTCGAATGGCCAGCTTGTGGTGCATTCACGCCATAGGGTGGCGGAGCTCACAGCCAAGCCAGCCCCCCTGTAGCCTTGACTGAAGACGACACAAACGCGATGCATATCGGGAGATCTGCTGAGACATTAGTTTTAAATAAAGTTTTCGTGTATTTTTGAGCAAAAAATTGGTGTCTCCATGGCATGGTATGGCCAGAACGTGGTTGACATTACAATAAAATAGGCACTACAATTTCGTTGCAGTATCGCTTTAAAAACATTTTGCCCTTTTACCATATTTTCAATATAGGTAGTATTGGTATTGCTTTGAAGAAACTGTCTTCAATTCACTTTGAGAAAAGTCCACTCCCCGCCTGGTTTGCAAGGTTCATACGATGACGTCGGAAACATCTGTTCTGTTGATGGTCAGTACATTTAACTTAAACGCTTGTGCTTTTTTGGTTACAGGTCCCTTCCAGCACTATGCAGGGAAGAGAATGGCCAACAGAGGACTGATTGCAGGAAGAGTAATTGCATCTGCCGCTACCACGGATAATGAGCAAGCTGCGACATCTCAGAAGGAGCAGTCAGGGTGTTACGAGCAAGCTGCGACGTCCAAGAAGGAGCAGTCCGGGTGTTTAACATAAATAAGTTGAGGTGAAAAATCTGACTATCATATTATGTCTTATCAAATTCTGTAAAGCTTGAAATAATTTATTTCAATATTTTAGGACTGATTAAGGAAAACCTGTGAACTTATGGTATGGCTCTATCAGGGTGCAGCGTATCTCATTGCCGCCTACCAGATTTTCTACATCCAGTATGCGAAGAAGGCACATAAGATGCTGACTTTCATTGAGCATGGTTTTGGGGACTGCTACATGAAGCCGCGGGTGAAGGTACTGGAATTGGTCAATTTCTACGGAGTGATCAAGGTTTGTGTACCACAGCTAGCTTAGCGTACCCTACACTGTAATAAATACCCCTGTCAGACGGGCATTTAAATGGCCTTCAGAATGAACTCCTTCAAAGAATTGATGAATCAGCTCACGATCTCGGCTCTGCCTGTGCCCTTCAGTGTTCGCATGTTCGCAGATATTTTAAGGAGTTTGCTCTGAAGGCCATTTAAATGACCGTCTGACAGGGTATAAGCCAGTTTGTGCCCAAGGCAACATGAGCTCCTGCCACGACGTGTGCAAGAAATGTACATAATGTGTGAAATAAATTTATTTCGTGCATGATGCTACCTGTTTATGCCTTTCCCTTCACACTTCCTGACTTTGAAGAAACCCCTTAAAGGCAGCAAGAAAATACTTTCAGAAATCACTGTTAAAACTTCTAGGTGGATGCGAAGGAATACTCGCGTAGGTACACATAACTCCCAGGAGGATGTGAAAGAAGACTCCCGTGGGCCCACGTAGTAACTCCCAAATGGATGTGAAAGAATAGTCCCATAAATGCACGTAAAAACTCCCATATGGATGTGAAAGAATGGTCCCACAAGTGCACCTAAAAACTCCCATATGAATGTGAAAAAATAGTCTCATAAATGCACGTAAAAACTCCCAAATGGATGTGAAAGAATACTCCCATAAATGCACGTAAAAATTCCCATATGGATGTGAAAGAATAGTACCACAAGTGCACATAAAAACTCCCATATGGATGTGAAAAAATAGTCCCATAAATGCACGCAAAAACTCCCAAATGGATGTGAAAAAATAGTCCAATAAATGCACGTAAAAACTCCCATATGGATGTGAAAGAATACTACCGTGGGTCCACGTAAGGACTCCCAGGTGGATGTAAAGGAATATTCCCGTGAGTCCACGTAAAAACTCCCATAAGGATGTGAAAGAATGCTCCCATGGGTCCACCTAGGAACACTTTGATGGAAGTAAATAAATACTCTTATTGATCCACGAACAGACTCCCGTACTGATGGGAGTTCTGTACTTATCCCCTTGCCTCCCCCAAAAACTCTGGCCTGCATGGGAGTCAACTCCGAACTCCCAACCCGCAGAGTATAAAAAACTCCCAGATGGGAATGCGCTAGAGGACAAGCGTTATACTCCCATCTGGGTATATTTTCGTTTAGTGTGAAGGAACCTTCTGTGTTTCTACGTGTTACCCCCATAGGTAAAACCCGCATATGTCAGGCGACTGCAAACAAAGCAGCATTTTTGGAATGGCAGCGAAACAGGCCAATTTCCGGTCTTGGACTTCCGAGGACGGATAGAGAGAGAGAGAGAGAATAAACTCTATGTTACAACTCAATTCCGAGTGGTTGTATTAATCTTCCCCGGAAGTTGAGGAGACTTCTTCGTCAACCGGGTGTTTTGTAGGGGAGGTTGCGGGGGCAGAAATGATCCCCCATACGTGCTTGGCCAGGAGAAGCCAGAGGGTTTCTTGGAGGTCTTTCGTTGGGGCTACCCAGCTTGCCCAGGAATAGGAGATGGTTGGAGGGAGGAGTTTACGTTGGAGGAATGAAGATGAGGAGGTTGCCCTGGGGCAAACCAAGCATGTGCTTATTGGAAGGGCATCCTCCGCAGACCTGGCGTTTTGGTTGGTCGGGGCACCCTAGGTAATGGTGAAAGAGGTCGCAGGGTAGATAGTAGGTCTGCGCCTGCCGTATGGAGCTTGCGTCTGCTCTGGGAGGAGCTTGGAGGAGAAGGCAGGATACACCGTTGACATCGTTGTTCGTAGAGGTGACGCCTCCGATCTCTGCGTTGTTTTGCGCGGTCTTCTCTCGGGTTATATATCTCGGGCCAGGGCGTAGGGAGGCCCGGGGGTTCGCTATCGCGAGCGAGAGCGTGGGCGCGAGCGTTCCTCTGAATTCACTGGGGCCCGGGATCCATTCTAAACATTGGAAGCCCATTGGCACGTCATTGTAAATTGTATCCAATCACTGCCCAATAAAAAGCAACATTTGAATCCCATTGCCACCTTATTGAAATCGGTATCCAATTTATCAGTTAAAGGGCCAATGAGCGTTCAATATTGGGCGTCATTGGAAGCTCATTGGCACCACATTGGAAGTGGTTTCCAATTTATCCAATGGGAATCAATGAAATCCCAATATTGGTCATAGAGAGGATTAAGGTCACAAACATCGGGCTATTTTCCGAAGATATTTCAAATATTGGTACTGAGAGGAAACAAGGAACCGATGTTGGCCCTCTTTTTCCAAGATATTCACAATATTGGCCCTATAACCTTTGCTGCATGGGAAGGTTCTTGGATATGTTCCGGTGACATGTGGCTGACATTTATTGCATAAAGCAGGGGCAACACATGAGGCTATGCATATAATCTTTTTCTTTTGTGTCTAGGCATTGTTGTTCAGTGTGACCGCTGTAGATGGAAGATACAATCTTAGGAGTCCTATAATCGATTGTGCCGTCTGCCATTTTGGTTTTGAAAAGACACCATTCTATTGGCCTCGGTGCAATCATTGACCACTTCGAACAGTTGGGTGTGGGGGACTGAAAATTATAACTCATCCACCTTTAGAGAAAAAAAAACACTTTACCCGTCTAGTATTTTGTTTTAGATAGTGTATAACCTATTATGCATTTTGAGTCACTAATTTTTTTTGTCAATCAATGTATTTCAAGTGTCTTAAAACGTACTATCGCGGACAATATGAGCTGAAACACCGCTCCGGCCTGTGCACGGTACTACCTGCGCCGCCTGTCGCATCGATCCGTAAACACGCCGCACCCTGAGGCCGAGATAAATTCTCACTTGCGGTCACTGCTCCGCTGCGCTCTTCCGGCCGTCTGCTTGCGAAAATATTGGCCGTCGGAATTACCATCACGATGCGTGTGCCGTGCAGCCCAATGTTCACGTTTCCAGCTAACATGCATTTCAGTGCACTTTAAGAAAGCGCCAAGTGGAAAATGCGTTGTCACGCTCGTATCTCCTCGAGGAGCGCTGCCCGACGAAGCCGCCTTGGCCGCCAAAAGGAGCCAATCTGAATATCATCGAATACGTTTGAAGGCGGATCAAGATAGCCATGTCACGGCGTCCCCTCCACCGCGCCACTGCCTACAAATTGTGGGAAAGCAATGGGAGGTGAATGGGAGTGCCTTCGGGCCGAGCCAGACTTCGTGTCCACGTTCTTACCAGACAGGATCAAAGCCGTGGTCGCGGGTCAGGGGAGAATGGCGCGAAATTAACTTATTTTATAAGTTTTACTGCGTTTCAGAAACCCCTGAACCGGACTTCTGCCGATTTGAACAAAGCTTGATGCTATACAGTGGCGAGGCACTGTTTGACGCCGTTAACAGCGCATGCTTTTGTGTGATGCCTCTCTGATACCGATCTTCTTGTGCAGTGCAGTTAAACTTCCACGCCGACTATTAATCCTTTGTGTCTGACATTGTCCTCTGCGAATATTTTTTTCGATTAAGTTTCAAGCCCCTTCTTCTGGCTAATATATGACTGCTTGTCCCACTTTATTAAGACTAGGAATTTGTAAACAAAAAACTGGTGTCTTGTCAGCAACTTGTTTTGTTTGAAACAAGCAAGTGGGCCCACTAATAAAGAAATACTATTGTTAAACCTTTTCATACCAATAAAGGTTACAAAACCTTCTCAGTAACATGTGTGCTTACCGTTTTTTCAAACAGATGTGATCAATGAAAAAGAAAAAAAAAGTAACTACCCAATTGACGCCGGACTAAATCCGGTATACAGATTTCGGCCTATATATTACGATGTCCTACTTTGTGCATGCCCTTAGCCAAACAAAACCTACCTGGAACGTCTTTTGATGTGACTTTCAAGAACGATCATGGCAGCTGCAATATAGGATACTTCAACATTTTTTCTTCACCAGCCATCGTTTTTTCTACGTGATTCTACGCACAATCAGTTCCAAAGGAACTGATTTAGACCAGTTCCATTGGGACACAGATCTAAATCAGTTCAAAGACACCCCCCCCCCCTGTCGCCCTACCGCACACATGCCCGCTGTCGCAACCGCCGTCTCGCTAGCAGACGGTCGGAAGAGCGCAGCGGCGCAGTGAGCGCAAGTGAGAATTTATCTCGGCCTCAGGGTGCGCCGCGTGTGCGGAGCAAGGCGACAGGCGGCGCAGGTAGCACCGGGCGCCGGCCGGAGCGCTGTTCCAGCTCATATTGTCCGCGATAGTACCTAGACATTGCTACCCTGCCGTCTGCATCTCTGAATCTCCAGAACTCGAAAAGGCCATCCTTTCTCGAGGGTTTTCGCGGTAAGAAAACATTTTCAATAGATTACCTCTTTCAGCTCTGATCTGTTTTCGCTAAGTGTTCAAATGCGACCTCTTGCACATTTGGAGAGCCTTGAACTTGACAGATTCACAGTGAATATCAGAGAAGCTGTTTAAAATACATTGATGGCCGAAATTGCCTTGTCGATGTAAATATATCTTGGTATAGCTACTGAACCTTCTTTTTTTTCAGAAAGTAGGAGATTTAAGTTATGCCCCTTAAAATGGTTTATAATATGATTTGGATTCATAGTCTTCGCACTTTTTGGACATTTTTCAAAAGTACTTCTAGGCACTCTTCGATGCACCTAGGTCAACCCTCCTGTTGTGTTTTAGCAGTAATGCTGTGTATGCTGGACATCATGTGAACTCCAGGCTGTTTGGGAGGAGTGAAACATTTTGGGACTTCTTTATCTATTGCTAATTATTTCGGAAATTGGTTCATCTCTCAACTGGCTGACACACTCACATTTCTGCTGTTTTCTGGTACGACGTAATAGTTTTTTTTAAATAGGAACGTACAAAGGAATTCTGTAATCTGGCTTGCTAAGTTCAAGAACGACCGGTACTTGGAACAGTGGCATTCGTAAGTGCATTAACAGACGGCTAGAAAGCCGAGGCAGGACCGATATAGAACCTGACTTGTCTCCACACTTCAGGTCGCAGAATCTCGCACATTCTTTTGACGTGCTGCCTCGATGGTATTGCAAAGCCGACAGCGCACTGACATCTTGTGGCATCATATCACGCCTGATAGCAAAGAAATAGAATCTCGCTTTAAACGTAAAGAAGGCGATGAAATTGAAAAAATAAAAATATAATTAAAGGTATGCACAGAAGATGCACCCGGGAAAGTGCCTAATGTAGAAGATAGAATACTTAATGAAACTCAATCGCTGGGCTAATTTGTTAAACATCATATATACAATGGCGGAAGAGGACAGGGACATAAAAGGTTCAAGACAACTGCAACTCACAACCGGTTCTTTCTAAAAAAAGGCACGAAAACGTGAAACGTAGTGATTAAAAATTACCGAGAAAAGTCTAATCACAAAAACAAATACAGCAATTAAATTATAAAATTGAAAAATTCTGAATTTTAAAATAGCCGAAAACCAAAAGGCGAGCAAAATAAAGGAAATCATTAAAAAGCTAACGAATGATAAATTAATGGAAATAAATAAATTTAGAAAAATTCAAATTTAGAAAACAGATTTTTTTTCCGTTTTTGGTGATCGAGCTTTTTTTGTACTTTTAGAATATTTATAGGTTTATAATTTTCCTTAGTAAGTAGGTATAATTACACTTGTTTTTCCGTATTTTCCAGTCGTCACAATCCCGCTTGCCTCTCGTCTTTTTCTAAAAAATACAGTTGTGAGAGCATGTTGCCGTATACCTTTCAGGTTCCTGTCCTCTTTCGCTATTGTATATATGATGTTTACCAAACTAGTCCAGCAATAGACGGATCTCACCAGCCACTTTGACTACGCCACCACTGCCGCAATGCATCGAGGGAGCTTTAGTCTTTCTGCACGTGTGACAACCTCGCTGGAGCTCTGCGCGTGTGGAGCATGGAGTGGCACGAGCCGTCTTGTGGACTGCTGCCTGCCTCCTGCGAACTAAAGTTATGACGGCGTCACGCTTGCGCCGAACGCTTGGTGAGATCGGACTATTGATTTTAAGGCAGAAAAATGTCACAGCTTCATTCAGAAAATGCAAAACTTTATTTTAATGTTGTTTTTCAAAAACTAAAAGTTGTAGTTTTTTAATGACACTTCCACGTCGAATCCACCTTAACGATTCTCCATCAGTCACACCGAAAATGGCAGCTGCCCGTTGGGCGCTAAGTGCAACGTGACAAGTCCTAATGCTGCCGGTTTTTTCGCCTAAAATGATTGCTATTTTTAAAGAAAATGTAACACCTAAATGCTTTGAAATTTCGCAGTCATACGTTTCAAATAACAGTTCTTTTTTTAAAGAATAGCTGCTCAATTGAACCAGGTTTTATTATATTGGCGGATACATTATTTTACCATTAAAGCCTTTTCTGTTCTAAGCAGATTTTTATTATTTCGCTTTTTACGCAACACCGACGCGCGATGCTTAACTATTCTGCTAATATTGTAATTATTACCATTATCATTACTATGAATCTTATGACTTCATTCCTCTCGCCGTCGTTATTATATTCTCCGGGAATAGATTACAGTGCTATCATAAAGGACAAAAGGCATGCAGTCACAAACACAAACACACACTGACGCACACGCACAAACACACACGCAAGCACACACACACGAAACGAAACGACGAACATACTGAATTTGAATTTTAACAGAAAATCACACAAGCGCAAAAAAAAAGAAGCAAACGTTAAGACGCTAGACTTTAGCGCTGCTTGATTTACCCAATTCGTTCTCAGTTTCGATTGCGTCCTGACGTAAGGCGAAACTAAGTAGAGGTGACTTCCAATGCTTCATTTCCCCTCCCCCATTTTCCTTTGACTTTTTGTTCGAACTACTTTTGAAAATGTGTCCACATGCCTTCTTTGCGCTTGTAGATCTTCACTTTCTACGGCCACTGAAAGAAAAGACTAACGGAATTATGTTGCCCCAATGTATAAACGAGGGATTAAAACCGGAATCGGTGTGTCTATTCTCTGTCTACAGAGAATTGACACACTGTAGTTACAGGCATAACAAATTTAAAAAAGAACCGAGACGACAGGTTGGAGGAAACTAGAGCAACAGCATAAACAAGAAAACAATTATGCCTCTTTTTTTCTCCCTGTAATATTGTTTTAACACTGAGACATTCCAGCAAAATGATGGTATGTGTTAGTTATTGACTCATCATGCACTAGCAAAAGAATATAAAACAATACGCGCAGGGAAGGAGACAGCAAACAATGACAGTGCGTACTCGCGACAAGGATTATTGAAAAATAAAACATTCAAATACTTACAGGCAACCGGAAAAGAAAAGCGAATTACAAGCATAGCGGCGAGAACCATATTTTTTTTTTATTGAAACGCGTTTGATTATCTCTCTTTTTTCCTTGCACGGCAGAGATTGAAATCGCGGATAAGCAATTATTAACTCCACTATATCATTCGATATTTAGAACCGCATGCATATAAGTTTCTAATCACTCATGAAAGATCTACTACTTTACATATCGTTATAATGCAACCAGCGTTGCCGACAAAAATTCGAAGGGGATGGTTCACGCCCGTCGTCTTCAGGTAAATTTCTGCCCAATTTTAGCGTGGTTTTAGAGATATAATATTACAACTTGCGATGCGAGTACGTAATATTGATATCGGCTCAAAACTGGCTTAGAAACTGCAACCGATCATAATAGGTCGCGGTGCATGTGGTGTGACGGCCATGCAAGCTTGTGATAAGCGCCATCAAAACTATTTTATGCAGTCTTTAGGTTCCGCTTACATTCCAAATTAAGAATGGTGAAGCTCAAACAGCAGGCAATTAACGCAGAATAAAAATCCACCTGATAATATTGCTGGCTCTGCGATATACTAAACAAAATCCGGTTTTTATCCGCCACCATAAATATAAACATGGTGGCTTAAGGTAAAGTGTAAGGCAACAACGCAGCCATGGAAGTAACTGCTTGGCTTCTGATTTTCCTGCGTCTTGTGCTCGGGTACGTTTCGTGGTTGAGTATATTAATTCATTCGTTCATTCCTTTGTATATTTTTAGGTATTTCGAAGTAATTTCGTTTATGTTTATTTTAATGTGATATAAGAACTGAAGATCGGTGTGGGAAACCTTCGTTGCGTTCTAGTTTTCTCTTTTAATTATTCAAGAATCGTGTTTTAAAATTTGTAATGGACATACATACTTATGCGTGTTTTACTTCCTGTAAATTGCATGAAGTTCTTTAGTGTATACTATTGTCACTGACAAGGCCAGAGCGACACGGCGTCTCTTTAGAACGACCGAACCACGCGCTTGCTATACTTTCCGCCGTGTTTTGGCTGCGCGTGCACACTGGACGCTCCCGAGACACCGGAGAGTTATCGAAGCTATACTTCGTTTCAGCTTGGGTCCAGACGCAGCCGATGCTACAAGCACGAGCGTGTGGCCCTGAACAGTGCCTGTACTGCACGAGCGCGCAGTGCTTGGCAGGGATGCTGGAAGCCCGGAGCTCGCGCTTGCAGCATCGGCTGCGTCTGGACCCAAGCTGAAACGAAGCTAGGGAGCTCGCAGCGGAAGCGGGAAACCCTTCCCCGCCGTTCTGATCCTGTCGGTAACCGTAGCGACGGAAGACGACGATGATTGCCTTTATGGTGTCACGCCGATTTCATTTTCATTATAGCCTCGCCCCACTAGAGCGACAAACACCGGTTTTTGTCCGACGACATCACAAAGTTCCATGTCGCCGATGCTGTCCCACTGCAACGACCAATACCCGCGACAATCGCCGACAAGCGCCGACAAACGATCGACGACGTACGAGTTCTTGTCTGTCGTTGGACTTGAAGCGCTGCAAGCAGTCCCACTGGGGAACATGTCTCGGAGACAAAGTTATCCTCCTCGCCCGTTTATGCCTTTTGTTGTCTCCCTTCCCACCCTTCTACCCTTCCTCCCGGAACGAGAAGCCCTTGGCGGCCACTCCTCGTTCCCGGCCCCGCAGTTCCGGTCCCTCAATTGCACGTAGTGGTCGCGGGCGCGGCTTGCTGGCTGGCGTTGGGCGGTCGTGTTACAAAGGGAGTTTGCTGCGGCTGGTTTTGCTCGCGAAAACTTGGTGCGCGAGTGGTGCTTCAAGACGTCGAAGTCTACGCCCCTGCATCAGGATGGATACACCCGTGCGCGGGGACTGACCAAAGTAGGACCGCTCACCACGAAGTAGGACACGACGTTCCGCGGCAAGCCATTCCGGCAGACGAGAGACTTGTCATCACGTTCTGTGATAATCGGGATGCCGTATTTTCCACCAAAAAGCGCCTGCCCTCGATCATTCGAATATGAAGTTATAAACATCCTCAAAATCAGCGTGAAATTCCGTGGCGCTCACCTAGAATGCCTCGAACGGCCCAAAAAAGGAGCGATTCGGGTATTTCTAGTTCGGAAAAAGATTGGTGTCGATTGTCATGACTGTTTGCGGAGAGTCGCCGACGGCAAATGAAGAGAAGAGGAAGCTTTAGTCAAGAAATAAAGTAATCATCTCCACTTTCACCGTGTTTGTCGGCGCACTTTATGCCCAAAGAGCAAAACACGAAAACCGTGTCGCCAGATTCTGTTTGTCTGTGTATTTTGAAGTGTTTTGTTGGCAACTCCACTTCCACTAGGAAACACGTTTCCTTGCCCCCGTGTTCTGCGTCGTGTCAGCCAGGTGGGACGGCGGACTCCGACAAACAGGCTGTCTGTCGGTGTCGTCTGTCGCTCGTTGTCGTGTGTCGCTGTCGTTTGTTGCTGTCTGTCACTCTTGTGGGACGCGGCTATAAAGAACTAATGCAAAACAACCTCTGCGGCCGTAGTAAGCCGATAAGTTGAATCCACAGATGAAAAAAAGAATGATTCAAGGTAGCCTCATTGATATAAATGAATAGGATAGTATCACTGGCGAAACAGTTTTGTCAGTACGTTGCGTATTAAAACAAAACCACGTGCTCCTGAAGTTGACGATTTAGCGGGCACTTGCGAATAAAAAGAAAAATATACTGGGCTAAGAACCCTCGAGAGGGCTCAGTAGCAACTGAAATGGCATAAGTGCTTAAGCACTTATGCCAATTCAGCTGTACAAATGTTTACTACAAAAAAAAAAAGTTTCTTTCGTGAGCGCTAAAATAAAACAGAATGGGTTGTCTATGTTTTGAGCTGTGGGCTAAATAGTCATATTTGAATATTATTGGCGATCTCACGCAGGGAGAGGAAGATTTGGAAAGAGGTGTAAGAGAAAAAAATATCCAACTTGACAATCAGCTTTTTTTAGCTCTATTCAGCTCTCTTCAGCTCTATTCACGTAACAAATATTGGAAGAGGGTTTGGAAGTTTCCTAACATGTTTTTGTGGACACAACAGTCTAAGAAGGAGTCGAGAATTGGGGTGTTTAGCGAGGCCCTGAAAGCCAAGCACGGAGGGCAGAACAAGCACCACTTAGATAACAAGAATCTTGAACACTATGCTTTGCTATGTCATCTACCCCAATTTGGGCAAACGTGTTGTATCGGCGTTTGGTCTGTACAGTATCTTCAATCAGTTCTTTAATAACTGAGCATGAGTCCCAGCTGAACGCTGACGCTGCACTCTCTTCTTATTTCATCCTCACCCTCGACCAAGGTAGATGTCGTAAAAGAAATAGTGCAGAGGCCTGCCTACCTTTGCCGTTCTGACAGAATCCGCGTTGTAGAAAAACAAGTGATTTATAGCTCGGTTCACCTTTGCGACTAGAAAATAATGTCACCAGCTTGTCAGACGAGATGATTAAACTTCGTTATTGTGACGAGATCTGTCACAGCACATGCTCTAGAATTACTCTCCAATCAATTATATTCCCCTCTTCCATCAAAACAAGAAATGAATTCCTCTTAGAGACATGCTCTTCGTTGCGTCAGTGATATGAACACACCAAGCAATGATGCGATTTCGTATATGTTCTAGATCAATTGCGAATTTGTTTGCTAATGAACATAAAATAAGCGATTTCGTGCTGCTGTTTTGCTTCTCTTTTTCGCCATAATCTAAAAATAACAGCGCTTGCCACATACGTAACATAACGCTAAGTACCCGTTGCACTACACAAATGCTTCATAGCTGTTTTGGGGCATTGAAAAAAAGAAAAACAATATGATTATAAATTTGATTTTACTGCAGAGGACAACTCGGTTTCTTATACATTGTAAGGTGAACTGATGTTTTCCCTGAACTCACGCCTAGGCTTATTATAAAACTGACCATGTTATTCCCAACAATCACAGCAAGCCCCTGTCCTGAAGACAGGATTGGGGGCTTGGACTAAAAGCTTTTATTGGGATGGTTATTGGGGTCATCTGATCATAAAGGATCATGACTTACCTAAAAAATTAAATAAATGTTTGTCAATTTCTATTATGCGTACGTTCTTGAATAGCGTTTTTGGGTAATATTAAATAAAAAAACTTACTTTTTTACAGCGCCGTAAAATGTATAGGCTTTACACATTTATTTTATCATCATTTATTCATTCGTTTGTTTATTTATTGTGCCCATGAGCAGCTTTCGTCTTTGTAATGTTGCAGAATTCAAAAACAGCAAAAGGAGGAATAATCTACAGATTGACAGAAAATTGAACTACAAAATATGGGTTAAAATTTATAGATTTGTAAACTTGAACGCTGCAAAAGATGGGTTAAAAACGTCAATGCAGGAAGCATCCAAAGTGTTATACAAGGTTACAACGTCTGAATGCGTGTCATGGGGCAGGTTTGGAACAATTGATTAATATAAAATCGGAAGAGAAATCCTCAAGAATCTTCTTGGTCCATAAATATTTATATTTATTTCATTATATTATAGTAATGTTTGTGAAATAATGCCTCTTCATATATTATGCCGCGTTAATTTAACTGAACGTATTTGTAAGTTTTTTTTTTACTTTAACAAAGGATTGATTGTTATTAGTCATGAATGTTGAACAGGATAACATAAAACTAAAAAACAATCAGGGTGTCTGGCGAAAATAATTTTCACGAATATACAGATGAGCAATTTGATAAGAATCAGCGCACCTTCAATGTTCACAGTGGGACAAGAGGAAGGGTATTTGTGTTTTGCTGTGGGAAATTTTACTGGTACTCTTATTTCGTAAAGGGCTTTTAGATTGCAATTTATCATGTTGTGTCGTCAAGATGTGCATCTGACAGCACTCTTGGCGCATGATATGCTTCTGCAAAAATGTTAACTGCAGCTTCCAACTGTGGTTATCTTTCCATCTAAGCGAAACTATGCTAAAAAGCCAAAAATAAAGCAATACGCAATAAAAAGGGATGCCGGGTAATACTGACACTCTGACATTTCAGCAAAAGTCGTGACGCATTTGTCAACCACTATAAATGAAGCACTAGTGGCGTACGGCAACAGCTAAGGTGACAACGCAGCCATGAAAGCAACTCTTGCGCTCCTCCTTTCCCTGTGTCTCGTCCTGGTGGACGTTTCCTTCGGTAAGTGTGGAGTCCCGAAGCCGTAGCCTGACACAGTTCTGCTAATATCAAAGAACTTAAAATCGATGTGATATATGATTACTTATAAATAGAGTAAATCACACGAGCACCGGAAAATGCGACCTGGCTGCTTAATTGATTTTAATGTCCTCATACATTTAAAATGAACAGTGGTGGTGATTGCCTTATGGTGTTCCAGTGATTCTATCTATATTAAGTACGAACCCAAACCTCTCTCGCGGTTGGCAGTGGAAAGTTAGGTTGCAGCAATAGCGGGAAAACAATCCCAAATGAAGCTTCGAAGCTCTCGATTGAAAAAATCTGTACAGAGAGACAAAAAAAAAGAAAGCCACGGTAATAAACTGATTGTTCGGAAAACTGTTGTTTAACATCGCTCTCTGAAACTTCCTTTGCCTTTTATTCCCGCATGAATAAAATAAATAACAAAAAAATGTACGGCGAATTGCCAGGCAATTGGGTTGCATACGTGAAACTTCCTAGCATCACTTGACATCAGGTCACGTGACGTCAATTTCCCCACTAAGTTTAGCGGGCGAAACTCAAATGGTGTATAGGTCAAGTGACGTGACGTCGACTCACCTCTATTCGCGTCTCCAGCTCGCTACTCGCCCTCATGCGGCGGAAAAGGGAAGCGCTCTAGTGAGGGTCACCCGGTTCACCCGCGCTCGGCGGGCACGGCGGAACTCCTTGCGATCATGGCTCGCGAAATGTCATTTCCGAATGCAAACAACACTCTTCATTGTCCCAATGTAGTGCTGCAGCCGGTATGGTAATGTACCTTATTACAGAGTTTTAGTGTTGCGTGTAGAAGCAAACACAAGTGCTGTGCGTTTGCGTTAGAGTTGCGTGCTCCACGCTGTACATGCGCGTCGTCGCCAAGCTCCAATCCAAGACCGCCTTTTTGTGCACGCGCAGTGTAGAACACGCAACACAAACACACAGTGCTTGCGTTCGCTCGTATACACAATACTAAAACTCAGTACTGTTTCACCGGTTTCCAACGCCAACGAAACGTGCTGCAGTGAGCAGAAGGGCCAGCGGGTAAGCGTTCCTTCGAACTGGAAAGGCGGAAATCGGGAAAAAGACGGCGTGTAAGAATTAAAGAAACAAATTGTTCTAAAAGAATAGTATTAAAAAAAATCGTTTACTTTTTTTTTTTTTAGGGGGGGGGGGGGGTGAATTTTAGTCTGGAAGGATTGACGGCGCCCTTGGCAGTGTTGCCGATTGTCAAAAGTCTCGAATTTGATACCTTTACCCACTGCAATTTGTGTATTTTTACATGGATTTCTCAAATTGGCTGTAGAATGTTTTCACTGATTTTAGACTATTTTTATTTTATAACTTGTTAATTAAAAAGGCTGAAAATGACACAAGGGATGATAATTTGCACACTTTTGAGTGCCATACTTGTTCGAGCGTTTGAAATTAGATCATAAGCAACAAATCATATTAGAGCTTCAAAAACTACGTATTAAAATATCTTAATTGTAATATTCTTCTTCTTATTATTATTAATACAAATCGGGGCAATGAAGGCTTCCAATAAACGCCACGATCGCAAAAATACGCCATTTAACCATGAGAGTCTTTCCAGGAAGATCTCATTGTTTTCCCCGCCATCAAGATAGACAAACAGTCAAAGCTGAATGTAATATAAATTCCTATGCGTCACGCGTTGCTTTAAAAAACACACACAAACACACTTCTTCTGTCTGACTCCGATTTCATCTTTGGGTTTTGTAGTGAGAACAGCGTTTCTTATTTTATACGTTTTATGAACATATTCTACACCCATCATCCGTGGCGATATTTTGTAAAAAGTTCAGATTGATTTTGTTATTCTTGTGCTGGCGAATAATGTTAAAGCAATTATTTATATAAATACCACCAAACCCATTAAAAGGCCCGCAGTTCATACGAGAAAAGGTAGCAAGAACACACAAATACAAGCACCGATTTTTTGCAACAAATGCAATATTTTACGTCATCTCTCAGGGGTATGAAAAGCCCAGTCTTTAAAGGCACACTGAACTCCAAAATGTTTCGAACTGCCCGGATCGGAGACGTACGTCACAAAATGAATTGTCGGCGAATAACTTTTTTAGTTCAATAATTACGCTGTGAGAAACATCTTAATTTATTAAAGAAGCCGCAATTAACACCTACACAGAGAAATAAATTAAATTAAAAAAGAGGCTAGTTTCTGTTTCGTTCCAGAATTGAAACGTTCCTCCTGGCATAAATATTACGCTAAACACCGGTTATTTTTTCCGGATAAGGAGGTCACCGGTGCTCATATATACCTAGCTTCCTCGTATAAGCTGGAATCATTTGTGTCGCCCAGGAAAGCCAGCAAAGCAGACAGGCTCAGCAACTGGTATACCGGCACACATCTCCGACCCTCACTATAGCCGCCATTTTGAAAAACGAGTGGCGCCAACTATAGTGAATTGGAGTCGCGAATAGACGTCACAGGCCACGGCTTCATAAAAGGCGGCTTTACAATATCCGGAGCAACTAGTCAAATAACCTGCTACGCTAAAAGGCGGTGGTTACTGAAAGAATTAAGAAATCATAATTCTGTATAAAACGAACTCATCGAGTTGTCTAGAAATAATATATGAATATGTTATCTTGTTGAGCGGGGCTAAGGCAACATTATTGTGTTTTATGCTCCTCAAGGTAACTTGGAGTTTGCCAACATATGAGAAGTTTAAATTAGTTCTGAAATATCGACTATCTGCGTTCATTACAGTTAAAAAAAACAACAGAGGTCAGTGTTAATCATACGCTGGAAGAAACTCTCAGTATGTAGGACTGTGCTAAATATTTTGTTGCGTAATGCTAGTAATAGTTATAATGTAGGCTGCTAGAAATCATTAAGTTGGCTCTAAAATAAGCCGGGAAAATTGGAATCGGTGTGTAGCTGTCTCAAATATTGACCAAACGTGCATTTTTGTGCTGTAATTTAACTTCTAATATTTCAAGCCGTATATTACCTTCCTGTGTCAAATGACAGCAGCAAACGTGCCAGAATTAACGCCGGGTGTCATCGCCGACGACGGAGTTAACGAAAATTGGGTTTGTGGCGCCATCTCTCAATAGGCACAGCGAGCTGACGCCACACTCAGTCAAAGCAGAAGCCCCTGCTTGTCTGTCCTCTGCGCCCATTGGTGGATGGCGCCACTAGCTGAATTGTCTTTAAATGGGCTGTTTTGTTTTCGTCCGCCGTTTACCCTTGTAAGTTCATTGATATGTTTTTCTTTCACGTGAAGAGAGCGACGCCTTGAGACTTGAAAAGGTAAAATGCATCACTGCAGAATACTTTTCATGAAAATTTGAGATCGTGTGCAGTACCGTTATTTCCGACAAATTGTAGAGTCAGCCTCAATGCTTTTGACACCCTACATACGTAACTGCTCAGAAAAAAAAAAAATTAAAATGGTGAATGTAGTCGAATGAGAGTAACACTTCAATGCAAGGTAGTGCTTTTTTAGGTCAGTTACCCTCGAATATTTCTTGATGAATTTTGAGTTTTGTCACCAACAGTTTTTGTTTCGTGTTTAGGCGATGACAATGGCAATACCGATACCGTGGTTACCCCAAGGGCCGGAGACACTAGAAGTAGCCGAAAATGCGAAAGACTCTTTCCAAAGCTCGTGAGTACATTTTTTTTTCTTCGTTTCGTGTAGAACACGTTTTAGTTTAATGTTCGAAACTATTTATTTTAGGACTTCTCACTCAATATTTCCATTTTTCCTAAAACAATATGTTCACTGCACTACACCATTTTTTAACATTTGCGACGCCCCAATTGGCGTTACTGTTCAAACTTAACCAACACCGCTAAAAAGAAAATCTTAATTTAATAAACCCTTTTTCTGCATTTTCAAAATTACTGTTTTAATTTATCGTATTTTATATCATTTTACCATGAACGCATCGAAGGAAGCAGAGAATTGTCTTTTCCTCTGATTTTTTCGTTCCTCAACGACGTTCACCTGTGTATATGGTATAGCCTTCTGCAAGCTATGAATGATACAAGGGAGTGATTGTCTATCATGACTGCCAGTAAGTCCCGGCAGCGCCTAGACACTCATAAACGAAACAGCACTAGTATTGCGTGCTACAAAAGCACGCAAATATCGAAGTAAAAAAATAATTTAATTAGATTCAATGCCACCTCTTTAAACGCGGTTGTATGGCCGCCAGTCGCGTTTCATTAATTCCATTCCCGTCTACAAGACGACAGCGTACGTGTAAACCTGAAGCGTAAACCGGCGTGTCGAACCGGAGCCGAACCTATCCGAAAACCGGAACCGAAGCGTTATTTTTAGCCGAACCAGAACTGAACCGAACGGAAATCTTCGCCGCCGTCTTAGAACTAAATCGGAACTGAACCGGAAAAAACTATAAGGATAGCCGGTTCAAAACGGTTCACGGTATATCTTTATTTTTTGTCAGTGTTACAAATTGAATATCTTGGTATATAAAATTGGCACCTGTATTTTTACGTATTGATCGAATTGCCTTATAAAGAATGGCAATCTATAATAAATTGTGGGTTTTCGTGGCGCTTTGGTATTGGTCACTATGATTAACCACGTGTCACGTGGTCACGTGACGTCATGGTGTCAAGGCATGCTGTCAAGTAATGTCACGTCACGTGACTCCGTGACGTCACGTGACTCACTGGGTTAAGTCGATTTAAATTGAGAACGTCACTAGATATATTAACGTTGTTGACCCCGTGACGTAACATGACATCATGACTTCGCACTGAGAGTCACGTGACACCGTGAAGTACGCGATTTTCGTGACCTCGAGTCCACTGCTCGAATTCATGACAACCAGCATCGCCAAACATTCGGCTAACTGTTCGTGTTCAATTAAAAATGAAAATAGCCAGACTAAGACGATATATGAAGATCAACCCATGCTGTATGCTTTGCCAACCCTGCGTATGATTATGATGAACACTGACGGTATGTATATATATACTGTATATATTGCAGTCAGATCACGTGGATGATTTTTCAAATTGCGAGTTAATGAGACGAAAGCTGTTTCTTTTTCTTTTGTCTGCGTCTGCCATTGCGTGGAGAGGAAAACTAATGAATGCATTTTCAAGTCACCAACGTAAGGGATTACATCTTAGCGGTATTTACTGAAGGTACGAAAAATGTTGTACGACCCATTATACGTGTGTACACATCATTGAGGCACCCCAACATGTTCTCCTTTGCTGCTGAAGTGCCTCATAGTGTTGTCTCCGAGAATAGAAGTATTGAAACGACTAACTGTGACTTATTAATCCGACGTTACATGGAACTATAAGCGTGTACGAGAGGGATACCTGAAAGGAAAGAGCCTAGTGGCCTCAGTAGGACAGAGGAACGATGGCAGCCGCTCAAAGTCTCACAGGAATGTCGTTGTCAAGTCCTTCTCCAATCTTTGACCACCTCCGTATTTTGTTTCAAGTTCACTCCTCTTGAGTGCAAAATCAGGGAATTGGAGGATTACAGTAAACAAAAAACACAAATATAATTGCCAAATTGACATCCTGCAAGGGAGGAGGTGGTCCCTCAGGAATAAAAAGTGTTCACTGATGGTGCAACGAAAAAGAAAAAAAAAAGGGGGGGAGGCGGGGGAGGTTAGTTTTAAAAGCATACTGTGTCGTAAACGTTGTTATGTCCCTGATCCTTGGCGCAGACCAGAAAGCGTGGCCCCGGAAACTATAGTGACAGATGGGCTAGTTGGAACTACTTTGTTTACAAAAACACTCTTGCCAGAAAACACGTTTTCGTCGTGCCTGACGCTCGCGCCGTGCCTAACCACGATGAGCCAAGAAGAAGAATTTATGCCTCTCAAATACGTGGCTTGCACTGGGCGCGAACCTTTTGCAGCGCGCATTTTCCCCAACTGATTTGATTTCTCAGCAAGAACAACTCGCAATGACTAACAGATTATAGTGCGATCACGTCAGGTCCAAACCATGTTAAACAGTTCAGCTTTCTGGGGAAATGCGATGTTCGAAACACTAGGAATATATGTCAAAATTGTAAATTTGTGCAGTATTTCTAGCAGTCTCGCGATGATATACAATGAAATGTTAGAGAACATGACTGATAAATAACAGAGTTGTAAAGTTAGGGCCCAGACAAAAAGCACGTAAAACCCAATATAACATTAGCCAATCGAGGCAATGTTACGCGAAGTTTCGAGCTCAGGCAAGTTGATGCCCGAATTTGATTTATATTAGGATTCTAAAAATCTTCGTCTCTCCATCGCGCAATTTATGTTTAATTAGAAATATCCGTACATGCATTTTTATGTGTCTTTTTTTTCCCAGTAAGGCGTTGTGTATGAGTCTAATTAGAAGTACCAGTTGCCTCCTTTTTTCTGCTCATTTCGATTCTTTGCTTTCCGATCTATTATGATAGCACAATGTCCTTTTTGGCATACTCTGCAATCGCGTATTTTACACTGCAAAACAGCAAACAAAATCACGCTTCCGCAGACCAAACAGCTAAGGTATCGGCTATATGACCTTCATGAAGTCAAATTGATCGATGATAATAAAAGTTATTTCGATTACTGACTGCAGATTTAGCAACATAAATATAAGATCGATCACCTCAAAGTTATATATTTTAAGTCAATGATTCACCAAATTATCTGAAGGATGCTTTGCAATCTTTTCCGGCACTTTTACCCTCGACTGACACGTTATACGTAATTTAGGAAAACCTTAAATAAATTTTTGATTTTCATGTTATTTTAAATAAATATGTGGTCCTGACACATATATAACTTCTTAAACATATAGAAGTATATTATTTTCCCTTTTATGGGGTGAACAAAACTCTTATGTGTCTGGGGGTTGGACACAAACAAAATACAGAGGGACGCGTGGTGGATCCATGACGACCATGCACTCAAACCGTCAGAAAGTGTCCAGTTTAGTAGCTGCCATAACGAGTAGGGCACGAAATACCACTTTGTTATATTTAAAAACAATTAGCGAGGGTGATGCTTATTTGCAAATTAAATTGACCGGCATCTTGTCAAGAACAAACATCAACATCCAGGCTATCCCAGCTTGTCAGGTATAAGAAAATGTTCACTTGGGTAATCACTATATTGGGCCAGATTCGATCTGAGTACTAAGGTGCGTATAAATTAGAATGAACAATTTCATTCACTCATTGCTACATGATTCGTCACTTGCATCACGGTGCTGATTGTAGACAATATTGGTTAGAAAGAGAAGCATTGTGATTGCCGCTCAATGTTTCTATAAAGGATAAGCTGGAAAGGCTTGTCCTAAAACTTTCGCGACATTTTGAAAATTCTATTGATTTTTGCTCAGTTGTATCGTCATCATACATATATTGTGAAACGTATATTGTAAACCATAGTTCATGATATATAGGGCGACGAGGTACCGATTTCTTAATTTTATGCGCTCCAATTAAGTCCATAGTTCAAGGGCACAACCACGATTGGTACGAAGTGTTGTACCAATCTCCGGGTATTTTAAGTGACCTCCTCACTTCGCGAAAACCTTTTGATTCAGGTAAAATGCACATTACTCTGGTAGACAAAGGGGATGTTAAGTCGTATAAACACGACGTTTTGCATGTTAATGTAGATTTTTATTCACAGTTGTGTCAAAATTAGATAACGTAATTTTATATTTTTGGCACATGAAAACTAAAGTGGATTGCACAAACGATAGAAAAAACTTTATAGTTGATCGTTTCATGGCGTAAATAGCGCATATTGCCAGAACAACGCGAAACATATATTCTAAATTGACGCCCGGAATTTCGCTGCCCGGAACTGAACCGAAAGCCGTCAACCCGAACCCGAATAAAAATTTGGGTTCGAGACTCTGGCGTAAACACTTCGGGTTTTCCGTTCTGGTCTATTTATATGTGAAGGAAGTGTATATCGACTGGAGTCTAATTACGCTGTATGCACTGCAATTTATTTTCAGACCAACGTTTTCTGCGTGTATAAGTGCAGAGGCATCGATCTGACCGTTGAGAATGAACCCGACGGCACGCCTTGTAGGGTAAGAGCATTTAACAGGTCGCGTTTATGAACCGCACTGGTATTGTAGTACTCGTTTTCTAACCCATTCCGGGTACGGCATCCCCTTCTACAGTCCTCGAAAGAATGAGAAGAGCAGGACGTGTCGTTGGAACGCTCTGCCTCCAGCACGCGCTCCATGCTTTCCACCGTGCTTCAGACGCCTGTGCACGCTCGAGTTCTCACGAGACTCCGAAGCGTTATCGCAAAGGTGGGAAGCTCGGGTTGGAGCCAGGGCACCTGAAGCGCCTCGCCCTCCCTGCCCTTTTCACCTTGTCAGTGACGAAGTGAACTAGAGGAGCGGTAGTGAGATGAGGCGCCGACGCGCAACATGCGTTCATGTGAAGTTGCGAGTGTGGAAAGGTTCCGCGGATGTACGCGGCGGCGCTACGGTAGTATGGGCTGGAGGATCCGAGAGCTCCGAGGGCTTTTGGCCAGCAAGCTTGAATTGGCGGTTTTTGCAGCGCGACTGATTCCCGTTCAGATCTTTTCCTCCGTGTTTTCTGTCGCTTCTGTCGAATGAAGTCCAATGCCGAATCGACGACGACAACGTCAACAACGACTGCGACAACGCCAGTTGCGCAGCCAATGAAAGGCGAGCCGTCCTGGCCACCCACTTCAGCCGATTCAACCCCTGCTATTGTGGTATCTTCTAGTGCTGTCGACACGAACTGTCTAGCCGTGAGCGCCCGCTGAGCCTTCCTCTAGTTCACTCGATCAATGACCATAGCCAAGCAGACTTACATCGATTGTTTTCGGACTAGTTTCTAAGATCCTACGAACTCATTTGATTGGAGGGAGAAAGGAAGCATTTGTTTGGAGATACAAGGAGTTACGAAACAGATATTGATGGAAGAAGTGTGTCCTAGCAAATGTCATTCGAAATTCTGCTTTCACACTGCTCGATAAGTTACTAAGACTCAAAAAAATATGCTGGGACGAGGAAGTGACGAGTTAAAAAGTTTACCGCAAAAACATTAGTGAGAAGTTTTTTCTTTTCTTTTTTTCATGCCATATTTTTTTTTATTATCCTTTCAAAAATGTACAAAAATGCAATCGGATCGAGAAAATATAACCTAAAATACTCGCTTTTATAAGTTTTGTCTTCTTTTTAAAGCATAGCACGGCTCTTAACGGAACACCCTACTCCAGAAATATGTTCGTTTGTACGTCCTTGTGTGTTACCGCTGAATTGAGGGGAGCAATCGGCGCAATTTGACATCAGGCATCATGCGACATTATGGTTGGCACTATGACGTCACGTCATGTCACCTTGTCTCTTGAAGTCATGCCACTTGCCACGGTATCACGGCGCCATCAATGTCGCCACAAAATTTAGCGCGACACTTTACGTGACACGACGTCTTAATATTACGTCACACCACGACGACAACGTGACGTCGGATGTTCCCCGTCATATGACGTTGAATTGCGTGATGCAAGTTCACCTGATGTTTATTTTCCCGCCAAATATACCGGAAACATTTAACTCACGGGCCGTCACCCCATCACATGACAACCCGACAGCACAATGACGTCACATTACGCGACCATGTTCTAGCGACGCGCGGCGCGGAGTCCGCCACGAAAAGGGCGACAATTGTTCGCGTAAATACGTCACCTGCGTCGATTACTCGTTTAAAGGGATGCTGAACTGAAATTTGGACCTCACAGTAGAGGACGAGAGGCTGCAAAACCCAAAAGAATCACTCATACAGCGATATCTCTAACGGATGGCCGTATTTTTGGAAAAGAAGTGAGCGATTGAACATGGCCGACGAGGCTGACGTCGCGATTCTCATTCTCTCTCCTCTTCGCTTCGTCCCCTCGAGCAGGTGAACCGACGCGAAGAGGAGAGAAGCGAGGCTGCTTCCCCTCATTCTCAGCTGTTCGAAGAGAATCGTGACGCCACATTCCTCGCTAGATCGCGCCCTTCTTTACGCAGAAATACGGCCATCCGTTTGGGATATATCGATGTATCAGTGATGTTTTGGAGTTCATAGCGTACCGTTCAACGCTTCTGCGGCCTTGTTTTGCGAAATCCAAATTTCGGTTCAGCATCTCTTTGAAGGGCTGACTACGCTACTTTAGTTTCTTTTTCTCAAAGGTTGTTTATCTCTGTAATATTAGGCGCGGAGTAGAGGAACCTGCTCCAACTAAGAGGCTTGTTAAAAGAGGCTGTGCAACAATTTTAAGGACTTTGGCCAATTAACCGCGGAAATTAATCTGCGTCACCTACGGAAGGAAAAGCAGAAAACCGTATTTTCTTGCGAGTGCTAGTTCTTATTTAAAAAAGAAGAAACAAATCGAAGGTCAAGGTGCCTCTCCACTCTCCACGTCGACTTTCGAGTGACGTACTCTGGGGGTTCACGTAGATTCCCCTTGGGTCCTCTCTTCAGAGACCAGCCGCTTCCTCCGCAATTGTCGACTTTGAAAGGATTTGCCTCGTCGAAGGTGGCGGCGAGCGATGGACACGAAGGACGGTGCGCCACGGGGCAGACGGCGAGTGTAGCAGCGGACGGGGACAGGTTTTGTTGACTTCCGCGTACCCCTAGAGACGGTGTCGTTTTAGTTCCCGTAACCCCGACAGGCGGCTGCAGATCGGCAAATAATTCGTTTTTTTGCTTTGCGATGACGTAGCAGAATAGCAGTTTTCCGGGGAAAGGTGACTTGTTTTTGGTCACTTGGGATTGCATAAGCAATATAAAAATGCAAACTGCCAATTATTTCAACATTCAAATCATTGCACTGCCCCTTTAAGCTTTTAGAGTAGGAGATACCGATTCATATTAAAGCAACCGGTGACCGTGTGTCACAAGTGCTATGACCTCTGATAGACTAAGCTAACGCATGGCGCGACCTATTATTATCATGCGTCTTGCTTCCTGAGTTGTTCCTCGTTGTTCCTTTCGACTACTGCCATGATTTTATTGTCCGCAGAGAGATAATAAACTGCTTAGGTCTCGCCATGCAGAGCGTTTCTTGAGCCCGCCGCGACTTACACACGCGCGAGCGAGAAACATTAAGTTGAGAACTTGCTTTACTCTTGCGATTGTTTCAGTACGTCGGATTCAAGGGAAGGTGCAGAAACGGCGTGTGCATCACGGGAAGGTCTTCCATATTTGCACCTTCGGTGGAGCCAACTGAGGAGTCGCCTGTACCAGCTGAGGAGATTCCTGATATAGTGACCTATAGGCCAATTGGTAATGATTTCCTTTTGACCAAATGCGCCACAAGAAAAGGGACAGTCCCGGTCTTGCGGCGCATTTTGTCAAAAGAGACTCCCGATACAGTGGAGATAGCCAGGGAAGCGATTAATGAGGCTTCAGCCCCTCTCCCTCACCCCCGAAATCCAGCTTACCGTATGATAGGCACGTACATTTTGACCCCCTCCCCCCTCCCCCTGCTTCCCGAGCACCGTGCTACAAGTCGTGGAGATCCTAGCCACCTCAGTGACCCCCTCCCTCCCCCCCTCTTTAAGAATGAATTCCAGGCTACGACACTGATTTGAACCAAGCAACGAAGAGCCATAAATGGAGAACCCAGAGTGCAGCTATGCAGATCTGTTATCAAGTTGCGCTGCTGTAATAAAACATTTGGGCAACTTATTAAACAGAAAAAAAATGTTTGTGTGTCTGTTTTTAAGTTTCGGGAAAAAACTACCAGGAAGTTTCATTCGACGACTCCTGTTTTGCTTTTCACACACGTAGCACTCCAACGGGTTTTTCTTTTCCGGTCTAGAAAACGTATCCTAGCAATAGCTCCTAGTAGATAGCCTAGACCGAAGAGAGGGTCAACCACAGACCATGGAGAGCGAATGGAATTTAATGTCGTGGCGCCTGCTGCGGAGATTGGTCGCAAGTGCGCATGCGTTGCATATTCGCGTGGCGAGGAGGAAAGCAGGCTGAAAGGCGGAGGTGTTTGCAGACGATCAACGCTTCCGGTACCTCCTCGCAGCATGCATTGCAAACGCTGCCCCTAAACCATGTGGCCCGAATTGAGCAAATGAAACCCGTCTCAATTCTAGACGGGCGAGCTCTCCGTGACCGAGATTGTCAAGTTAATGGCTTGCTAACTCTGTCGAGTTGATAGCTTGGTATACATTGCCGAAGCCAACATAACCGGTAGGTTCGCATTTCCGACACCAATAAACCCCTTGCTGAAACACCATAAAGCAACATGAAGGAGTTTGAATCGGAAGCACCTGTTATGAATAGAGTAGTGTGAAGGGCAACTCCAGATAATGTAGCAAATCATTTATCGAAATTTTCGAACATTTTGTTTGTGTTGTGACCAAAAACTGCTTAATATGTCATGAATTGACTTCTTAACAACTTTGTCTCACAACTGGTTCATCAGACACCGTGTCTGCAAAATATTTGATCCGGCCTTAAGGACGCATCACGGAAGTATATTCTCTACACTGAACCAATAAGCGCGTTCACGCGATTTTGCATTGTGCCGGAATGCTGCCATCAACCGGGTAATGATTTGGAGACCGGCGACACGTGCCCAAAGAGCATCTTTAGAATTTATAGTTGATAGAATATAGCCCCATTAATCCATCAGTGTCCTTTTGACGCTTTTTCAAAGTAATTACCTTTCTAGCTTGCCACCCATGCAGAGACGTAACTATGCAGTAAACCTAGTGTAGACGTCGTGGACATCGTTAATACAGACTATTCCAATCTTATTTCTGAACCAACCCATAAAATCTTGCCCGATTAATTATCTATATATTTTATGTTGCGTCCGTTGGTGGCCGATGAGTGAGTTGTGATGAAAGTTGAAGCCGCATAGTAATGGTCTGCAAGCTCTGTATTACGGCTGATTTCATTGCTACGTTTTGAGCGTGTGCATGGATGTGGTGTAGGCATGATATGACACTATGTTCGCCTAAATGGTTCTTTCCGCGCGGGACCAAGAATCAAATACTCAGACCGAAGTATGCCAATAAATTCATATAGTAACACACAAGAGACTTGGCTGGCTTAAGCGTGTCAATGCTGAACTCGACTACCATAGAGAGATGTTATTCGTGAAACAAATTGGGAGCTTAGTTCTGAGCTCTTTCAGAAACTTCAGAGGATGGTCTGAAGGTGATCTATAGAACGCTAGCAAAAGCAAGGATCATTCCGAATTCTATATACCTATAAAGAGTGACTAAAAATTAATAAAATCTACCTAAAGCTTTCAGCATACCACGAATCTCGCAAAAACATAAAAATTCCTATTCCTCGGACCACCGGACGTGTGAAAAATGTGTGCATTATGTCTTGGTACCTGGAAATTCATTACAAGAAACACCCTTTAACATTGATCACTGTTAGCGCACAAAACATAAAATATTGAGGGTCTATTTTTGACTGTATTTACGGGTACTTTTGATGCTAACATGCAAGAAATTAAAAGTGCTATTCCTGACTTTATCAAATGAACGTTAAGGAGATAAAAAGTCTGAGCAGTTAGAAAACTGTGCCTCCATAATTCAATGTTGTTGTCATCCGACTCTTGTTATCTGCCGCGTTTAGCAAAAAAATTAATAACAATGAAATAATAGTAATATTAAGTGTTACTATTTATTTTTTATCTTGCGTGATTGAGAAGCTTTGCCCTGGGGCACTCGACAAGCCATGTGTCTTAGGTTTCGCGTTCGAGGAGGTTAAAAAGAAATCAAAGGTAGTTGGTTTCTCGCAATCCTAAAAGACAAAATATAGTCCAATGTAGGTCGAGTAATTAACTTGCATTTTATAAATTCATTTGCGATAACGCTTTTGGGAAGAAAGATTATCTTGATCGTATCCTCAGTGCTACCAAGCTCAGCCATTTTAGTCAACCATGTAAGGTACGACGTTCGCGGGAAGAATAGGCCTTGAATCCCTATTTTGAGCGGTATTCATTCATTCATTGACTCATTCGGTATACCTTTAAAGGTCCGCATTGATGACATTACATAAAGGGAGGGGCATAAATCACGTTCACACAATATTCATAAAACTATACAATCAGCAAAACAAACAAACCCCCCCCCAAAAAAAAACAGATTAAAGGCAACGAAAAACGTATTCGCACAAAATCAGATAACAAATATATAGATCACAATTATGGAGACGGTTCTTTATCTCAGAAATGTAACTAAATTGACAAATAAACAAACTGTTAGCGCTATTCTAAATATAAAAATAAACAATAGCGAAATTCATCCGGGCACACCTTTGAGGTTTTGATCTCTACCTCATAGCTTTCGACTTCGTAGGAGTCCACTAAAACTGTTATGCCTGTCATCCCGGCGGTTGTAGCACGATTCTGCCGATGTAATTTTCCCTATTCCAAATGCCCGTTGCATTCCGCCCCCCCCCCCTCCCCCTCTCAAGTATCAAACTCCTCGTTTTCAAAATCTTCGTCTCTCTTACCCCGAGTGGCGCAACATAAGGAGAATGTTCTGCGCGCTCATCCCGTGGCGAAATCCGAGTTGATGTGGGTGGAGCGGGGAGTTCCTCTCGAGATGTCACATGAGTCGCTCGAGGACCATACGTTCAGTGAGTTTACACAGGTTTCTGGTAAAGAAAATAGGCCGGAGGTTAGTGAGCTCATTCGGTGGCTTGCCCGGTTTTGGATATTGGTATCAGCAGGGATTCGCGCAAGGAGTTCGGAAAGTTGCCCGTTGTCCAAATCTCGTTGATCGCGTCAAGGAGAAGCTGGAGGTGGAGTTCAGCGAGGTCGCGCAGCTCCGAGATGGTTATCAGGCCTGGCCCAGGTGCGCTGCGGCGTTCGCCCTTGCTAAAGCTGCGTGAAGTTCAGCCATTTGAAACGTTTGGTCCATATCGACCTGCTCCGGTGCGGAGATCCAATGCCTGAAAATCTCCGATCACCTGGGTCAGTGTCGCGGACTCTCGGGAGTATATGGTGGGATCCGGTAAAGCCGCAGGCTGCGGGAAGAACACTGTCCCAGCCTGGAGCGCCAGATGCTCCTCCGAGATTCGCATGCGTAAAGCCGTTGTCTGCGCGGCGGTGCGTCTCCTGGCTTTGCCCTGCCAATTGCGAAAGATGTGCCACATGCGCCGTTCGCTCATGTTACCGTTGAAGCTGGAGCAAAGGTCGCACCATCTGTCTGTATAGAGTCCCACGACACATGGGACCTGAACCAAGCAACTCGGAGCGACGCAAACACTTTGCCAAGGCGCACACACGTAGCGTCGGCACAAATCACCGCCTACGCACACCATCATTTACACTGACATGGCGGAGACCTTGCTGTCGACTGCCGGCGACGACGGCGAAGGAGAGGAAAGAACCCCCAAGCACGTCCAGGCGGTCGCGTGGGTCGACACCACCCATGGTATTCCGAACGCGGCTGCACTTACGACCACTGAAGACGTCGACACTACGCAAGCGGAACTCACGGCACTCTTCCAAGCATCCCAGTGGGTTCTTCAAACTTTTGCACCAAAAGATGTCCCACACAGGCTCCTACTGTTCACCGACTCGACCCGCGCGTACGAAACTTGCAGACGAGCGAGCGGGAGCCCCTCAACGTACACGGGAATAGTCTGGGAGTTGCTCGCCGCGTTTTTAGAACTTCGAAACAAGCTCAAGATCCAAGTTACTATTTCCTGGGTGCCCGCGCATGCGGGTGTAGCGTTGCAAGTGTGCTGAGCAAACCGAGTGCTACCGCGGCGTGCGGAATAAAAACAGGGCAGCCATTCCCATTCACTGGCTTTATTCTTCTTCCTCTTCTTTGTCCCCGCCACTATAAACGGTGGTCACGCGCAAACATAAAATCTACATCACTACATCACTTCCCCCGAGAAGTAAAGAAATGAACAGAGCGAAAAGCTTATTAGGAGCAGACGTAGTCCCTGAGTCTTGTAGGAGGGTACCTTGTACGGACCGGTCGTGCTGTTCCTGATAGATCAGGGCCAGGGGCTTCAACGAATCGCTGGTTTCTTTCGTCCTCCTCCACGTCGAGCTGTTGTTCAACTTCCAGGGCCGGACGTCGTCCTTCACTGGATCCTTGAGCTGCGTTGGGTTGCAGTTCTCGTCTCTCCCCCACGTCGACGTGTTGTTCAGCTTCCTGGTTAGGGTGGGTATGACGCGTATTCATGGAGTTTTCTTCCTCAGCATCATCCGCATAGTTCATTTCATTATGTGCTTTGAGCTTCGCACTCGTAGGGAGAAGTTTGAAAAAACTTGAGTTTCTTGTGATCATTTTCTGATCTCTCTGAGCCGTTACCTGTGTCCCTTTGATTTCGATCACTTTGTATGGCTGCGGGTCATAAGGAGGAGTGAGCTTGTTCGACTGAGGCTGTTTACAAAGTACCCGGTCTCCGACTTCGAGGTTGTGAGGTCTCGCATGTCTGCGTTCATCTGCGTAAATCTTGTGTTTCTTCCGATTTTCGTAATCATTGTGTTGCCATGCCTGTGGCACGTTGCTAGTGTCTGCGGAATCGGGAAGGAGGTAGCCCATAGGTCTTCCGAACAGTAGTTCGAAGGGCGTTTTCCCTGTTGTTGAGTGAGGTGTCGCCCTATAGGCCATTAGAAATTTGCTCAATTCGGAAGTCCACGTAGAGTTTTCCAACGTTGTCGTCTGTAGAAATCGCTTAAGTGTGCGCATGAATCGTTCGACCTCACCGTTCGCTTGCGGCCAGCAAGGCGTGATGCGCTGATGGCGAAATCCTAGCGAGTCAGCGAAGTTTTTGAAGTCAAGGCTTTGGAATGGAGGCCCGTTATCAGTTTTGACGACTCTAGGGATCCCGAAAGTACTGAAGATCTTCATAAGGTTGGTGATGACAGTTGGGGCCGCCAACGATGATAATACCGCCACAAGGGGTAACGTGACGTATCATCCATTAGGACCATTATGTATTTGCCGTTAGGGAAAGGCCCCGCGAAGTCAAGTGAGAGCGCCTCCCAAGGTTGATTTGGCTTCGATGGAATCGCGACGGGGTCAGAGTGTTGATGTTGGATGGTTGCCTGACATGCCATACAGTTTTTAAGAGTAGTTTGTACCATGCTGTCTAGGTGGGGAAACCATACTTTTCGCTTCATGAGCGCTTTCGTTTTGGAGATGCCCTGGTGCCCAATGTGAGCGAGAGATATCGCCTGTTGCTGGAGAGCAGCCGGTAGAACGAGGCGATTTCCTTTCAGTAGTAGGCCACTGTCCGCCAGGGAGAGCTCGTGCTGTACGGATATAAACTCTCTGAGTGCTGGGTCGTTCCACCTGGCAGGATTGCCGAGGGCAGCGATCACCTTTTGTATATGAGGGTCGTTTAGAGTTGGCGGCAGCTACTTCTGCACGAGTCATGGCTTTGGGAATGTTGTGGTGGGCGATGAAGCTGACATATGCATTAGTGCTGTTTCGGAATTGAGGCATTTCGTGCACCACCCATCCAGGCCACGTTAACGCTGTTTTCTTTTTGAACAGGGTTGTACCGACACATCTCACTGCGTCGGTATCGATCCCCAAATAGAACCTTTGCCTATGTTTGCGGTGGTTCAAACCCACGAGCTGCGGAAAATGCCGAGCTCTCCCACTAGCACTTCATGTTGGAAATGACGCTGTCGCCATTTATTTACGATCAAACAAACCACACCTAATTGATATAACACAAATAACAATTTAATCAGAGGTTTCGTCTCCCATATAGGATACATCATCAGTGAGCCGAGAGGCAGTAATGAGAGAAGACGCGGACCAGATATCCTATTTAAGGAGGTCCGCGTAGACCTTGGGAAGAGGGCCGCGGTTGGAGTTACACGCCAATGAATCACTCGGGATGCACCATGATTTCGAGTGTCTTCGTGGACCCCACCTTTGTTCGAGCGCCAAGGTCGACGCATTCTCTAAGTTTAAGTTAGCAATAATCAATCAGCTCCGTCGTCGTCCTGGTGGCATGAGTGGCTTTCGCCACGTCACGCTTGCTGAGCAAATGGAAAAGATAAAGTGCAATTATGTCCGTGACAAGAAACTGGTTGAATTAATTATAAAGGCTCTTACACCACCGGTGACAGTGGTCTACAACATGTCGTAAAAACAGCTCTCTGATGATTATGATGGATAATGCAATTAGATGCAAAGGTGCTAGCGAGCTGGACAAGAATGGCGATAATTATCCCCGGAGAAGGGGAACAAGGGAGACAAAGGACTAACACAAATCTCCAAACACAGCTAGGTGACCGGTGCGCGACTGAAAAAATCTTCCTGGTCCTAGTATCGAACCAGGGACCTCTCCATTTCCAGTGGAGCTCTCTACCAACTGTAGCTAACCAGGTGTTAGACGTCAGTAGAGCAAACGGGTTTTATCAAGCATAGTTGTAAACCAGAGACTGGGGATACAGACAAGGGACAAAACACAGAACGACACTGGTATAACACCACCCGTATAACACCAACAAAGGTGAACGGCTTGCATTATGAAAGTTATGATGATAATGCAATTAAATGCAAAGGTGCAAGCGAGCTAGACAAGAACGAAGATAATTGTCCGTAGAGAAGGGGAACAAAGGGGACAAAGGACAAACATAAATTTCCAAACACAGCTAGGTGACTGATGTGTTTGGAGATGTTTCGAGTGTGTTTCGATCGCGACCGAAAAAAATCTGCCTGGTTCCGGTATCAAACCAGGGACCTCTCCATTTCATCATAACCTTAGAAATGCAAGCCGTTCACCCTTGCTGGTGTTAGACTGGTGGCAGCTGATAAAACCCGTCTGTTCTACTTACGTCTAACTCCTGGTTAGCTCAGTTGGTCTCAACTTCCGGCAGCCGTCGCGATCGGACGCGGAATGTCTAGCTCCGACGGAGCGGTTTCAGCCTCCCATCAGGGCCGCGGTATCAGGAGCCCTAAAGATAAGGAATATACTGTCATTCTGCCTTCGCTGCCTACCAAATCACTCGGGCTAAATGCGTTTTTTTTTGCGTGCGGATGTTAAGGGGCGTTTGTACTGCACTGAAGACTTTCGCGACGCACTGGCTCGCCTAGGACTACTCCCTGAGGTCGTCGCCCTCTGGGCGTATCAAATGAATCATGTCTGGGCCGTCACCTTCAAGACAACCGAGGGGTCCAAGAAACTGCTGGCGGAGTCCGAGCCTGTCGTCAAGGGGCGGCAGTGCATTGTCGTAGACCCGGGTAACTGGGGCGTGCGCCTGAGGATCCACTGGCTGCTCTTCAACGTCACCGACGACGATGTGAGGGCAGCCCTGGCGGCTTACGGCAGGGTCCTAGAGGTATCTAGGGAGCGGTGGCGCATCGACAGTTGTCTCAGCGTCAGCAATATGCCGCGGGTGGCGGTGCTGCGGCTCAAGGGGGCGTGACTCCCGACGACATTCTGCACCAGTTGCGCGTCACCGGTGAACTCGCCCTCGTCGTCGTCCCGAGCAGGGCGCCGCTTTCCCTGCGGCGCCAACGAACGGGGAATATCCGCAAGGAGTGCCCCGTACCCAAGTGCAACGTCTGCCGGCGGTTCGGCCACGACGGCACCCAGTGCGTCAGGACCTACGCGGTGGCCACAGCGCCCTTGGGAGGTGAAGAGAAATCCGAGCTTCGCATGGACGAAGCTGATATGCCCAAGAGGCCATCTCGGGTCCGCGGACGCCGGGGTTGCGCCAGCGCCAAACGTAACGGCTGCAGCCGAGGGCGAAGCGGCTCTGAACGCGGACAACGTGGCGCTGGAGGCAAGGACGAAACGCCAAACTAAGCTTCCGGACGTTGTGTCCGTCGAAGCGACGAAACCTCGTGACGAAGCAGCTGCCGTGCGTGACGACACCATCCCTGAACCGGCAGGCAACGCACCCATGGAAGTCCTGGACGCCTCGACAGGCGGCCTTTCCACGAAACGCACGAGGGACGACGTGGGCGTGGACCCCGACGCGACGAGCCAGAAAGAGCCACCTTCCAAGGCGGCGCCCCTTAGGAGGAAACGGCTTGACATCAAGTCGAACGTTTCTGCAGACAATCGAAGGGTGGTGAAGCCACATCCTTATGTGGCGTGCCTAGGCCCTTTCCAGTCATCGGAGTCCGCGTGTCGGACGGTGAGGCACTCGGAACCCAAGGTAACCACCATACGGTTCTTTGTCTCCCTGGAATGGCAATAAATCTCGAGGCGACCTTACGCGTGGCCACGATTAACGTTCGTGGTTTGGCAGCCAGGCGCCGGCAGTGCCAGCTGAGCCGGTTGTTTTCTCAAAACGAGCTGGACATTATTGCCGTTCAAGAAACAAAAATTGAAAGCCAAAAGCAGACTGACTGTATGGTGCGGCCTTTTCTGAATTATTTTAACTTTTGCGTGTCGCCGCTGTGGGGTTGTCTAGCGGATGTTGCTTGCTTATTCGCCGGTCGGTCCGGGTTGTAGAAACAGTCGTGCATTCTTGCGCCTCCGGTCGTATTGTCTTGTGCGACTTTTCCTTTTCTAACATTCGTTGGTGCGTTATTTGTGCGTACGCGCCGAATCTCGAAAGTGAACACAAAGTGTTTTGTAGCGTGAGTTACACTGGCCGAGGTTGAGCAGTTTTGCGTGGCTCCCAAAGAGCCGTGCTGCGCATGCGCGAGAAGCAGTGACGTCACACGGCGCACAGCTGGCGCGCCGGAACCACCGCCGCCGCAAAGCGCACCTCGCCGGTCTGCGCATTCCAGAGGAGTGACGTCATAGCCTCGCGCTGGCGCCGCCGCTTGTCCAGCTGTGCGCCTCCGTTGCGCAGTAGCCAAGTCTGACGCTGCACCGGAGCCGCTTGATAGCGCCTCTCATTTTGTGCGCATAAGCTCACGCTACGTATTTCCTGGCGTAGCCAAACTAAAACACCGACTTTTTTTTTTTTAGATCTCGGCACGTATCGCAATAGCAATCGAGTCATATTTGTCTTGGGGATTTTAACTGTGTTTGTAGGCCAGAAGATCAAGCGAATCATGCTCCCATTCAAGATTCAAGTTCCTTTCGTTTATACAATCTTGTTTCAGAGTATTTTTTGGTGGACGTTGCGGCTTGCGTGAGTCCGGCAAATGTTCGGTTCACGCATTTCCTAGGCCGGACCCATGCTAGGCTTGATAGGGCGTATATCTTGGTCGATCTTTTGCCGCTTTGTAGTGATTACGCGGTTAAACATGTGTTGGTCAGTGACCATGCTTTGGTCATGTTTACTCTTGGAAATAAGGTCAAATCTCCAAGATGGGATTGGGCGCTTTGGAAACTTAACTGCATTCTTGTTCACGATGAGCATTTTAGGGCATATGTGAGGAAAGTTTGAAAAGTTGTAGGGGGACGAGCGTACGTCATATGGGGGGGGGGGGGGTGCGGTGGGATTTTTTTAAAGAAGATAAAAAGGCTCCAATCCAGAGAATGAGGATATTCCCCGTTCGTTGATATTTTAGTATGCTACATACTAAACTATAAAAAAAAAGAGAGAACGAGTTACGGCGTCAGTCAAACGTTTTTGGTTCCTAGAAAGCATGAATCCTGGTGAATTTGCGCATGAGGTAAGATAGTGTAAAAACCAACTAGAAATGATTGATGCTCAGAAATACAGGGGGGCGATAGTAAGGGCGCGAAGTGATAAGTTATGAATGGGTGAAGCTCCAACAAAGCGCCCAATCGGCGATGAAAAAGGGTATGCGCAGCGCAATGAAATCAACGAAATCTGTTATGGAACCACGGTGACACGGGACAACGCAAACATTGAAAAGGCTCTTGTGGAGCACTATCGTAGTCTGCTGGGGCGTGTCACACCAGTAAATGACGGTTTTGAAGCGGGGTTTTCGTTTTTGGGGATGCCCCAGTTAGAGTAGCAGGTGTGCGAAAGTCTAGAAGTGCCTATTACTGTCCGGGAAGCCGGGGAAGCCATCGACGAGTTAAGCAATAGCAAAACGCCAGGGCCCAATGGCTTTGCTGCCGAGTTCTATAAATCTTTTAAGGGTAAAGTAGCTCCCGCGCTTTACGAGGTGCTGACCGAGGCTTGTAATAAACAACTGTTGCCACCATCCTTTTTAAAACACACACACTGTGCTTATCCCGAAGTGCGATGATTCAGTACAGCTTTTAATCCTGAAATGTTACAGGCCGATAACCTTAACGAACGTGGATTACAAACTTTACATGAAGATATTTTTCAAACAACTACAAGGAGTCATTAAAGAACTCATAGGACCGCATCAGAGCTGCGGAATAAGTGGCCGTACAATCTGTACGAATATACATGTGGCTAGAGGCATTTTAAAATGTGACGCCTTCAATAGCCGAGTGGCAGTGCTGCAACTAGACTTCGAGAAGGCGTTTGACCGTGTTTCGCAACGAAGTTCTTTTTCGTATTCTGGAACACGCCAACGGAGGGTCCATTATTTTAAACGGTGTGAAGATGGCTTATCAAAATACCACTACATGTTTAGTCGTCAATAAGTGTGTTACTGAATGTATTGAGGTGCGTTGTTCCGACAGACAAGGTTGTCCTCTTCCGCCTTTGCTTTTTGCCATTTTTCTAGAACCCTTTTGTTTGAAACTTATTCAACACGGTAACATACTAGGTTTTAAATTAAATTACAGTGAAGCAAAAGGGCTATCCTATGCGGACGATTGGGCTGTTTTTCGTGCGGACCAAAAGAGTGTACGGGAGGTAGTCAATGTTACCTCCTCGTTTTGCGCAAAAACAGAGAACGCCACTAATTGGTATAAAACCATAGCATTTTGGCATGGTGACTGGGATTACAAGCCAGATGTCTTTATGAATGTTTAGTGGGACAAATTACCCACCAAGTATCTGGTGTACCATTAGAACATTTTCTAGATAGCACAACTTACTGGAATGAAGAGACTGGGTATGTTAGAACATAGGCGGAAGGGAGGAGGGGGAGGGATCTTTCCATAATCACGCGTTCCACAGTGTGTAACCTCTTTTTGATATCAAAGGTCTGGTATGTCTTACATGTACTGTGTATGCCGCGAGTCAATGTGCAGAAGCTGCACAGAGTTTTTGCTTGTTCATCTGGAACTCGAAGTGGGAACGTTGTGCTCGCACCAATTTATTTCGTTCGGTGCTATGTGGAGCACTATGATTGTCTCATTTGTTTATGAGAAATAATTGTGTCTAGGTTTATTTTTCTTCGTGATCAAAATGAATAATGTTTACGTACTGCAATTCAAGTTCGCCTGCAAAGTTTTCTGCCTGAATTTGTCGTGTCATCAAGCGTTGTAATGAGTATGGGTATTCGTGATTATATGAGATAAGTTTTGTTGTCGTTCCGTATGTTGAAGGTTAAATTCACTTTAGAATATTTCTCTACAGTCTCACGGGGAAAAAAATTGTATAAAGATTTAGTCGATGTCTTGTTACCCATACCTCTGTATCGGTCGTTATACGGTGAAGGCAGTATACGGTTGATGGCAGTGTGCTAGATATGCTCAAGAGAATTAATAAAATGCCGGTAAAGCCGAGTGTTAAAACTTTTTTCTTTCAATTACACTACGGAGTCCTTCCAGTAAAAACCTGGCTGGAAGATAAAGGTTTATTTGTTCCCTCGTCCACAAACTGTTCATTATAAAAAAAGCAGAAACAGTACAGCATGTGTTTATTGAATGTTGGGTCGCTGTGTTACATTGGGACATCCTCCACCGCACCCTCAAAAAAGATTTTCCAGTCAACCGTCGCGGTATTCGGTATCTGTCTGTAGAAAACTGAAATCCAAGTGAATTATGACATGATTATGCTTTTGAGCCTCCAGAGTAAGTGGAAGACAAGGATGGGTATAAGGCACGCGGATGTGAGTGTTCGCACTGTGCGTGAAATCTCTATTTAACGCATTGTGTTCACTGATAAGTATTAAATTATTAATTGACTAGGTACTGAAGATAGCCATTGCAACACACACGTCTTCATTCGTTAAAACCGGCTTCTACACCAGACAAGGTTTCGGAGATTAAACTTTGCATTTCGAAACACGATTGACGAACGAGGGTAACTATTGTATTTAGAAATTCCTTTGTGGGCCCTTTCGATTATTTTTTGATTATTTGAAAAAAATATGGTGGATGTATAAATGGAACATGCGCGTCAGCCTTTAGGAGGAACATTAAATTCAGCGACATCAGAATTCAGTGTATTTGGTGCAACATAACCACGTACGCCATTATGTCGGTTTAAAATAATAAAAAAAGCAGATGATATTGGACAAAAAGGTAAACACGAAAATGCGACTCGGATATTGGGTGATCACTGTCCAGAAAGAATGGGGCGGACCGGTATCCATAGTCTACCAAAAATGAGCCCGGAGGTACTACATAATCTTGGTGAGTAAAACATACTTGTTCTAGCCAATAAGATTCTTGTCAAAAATGTAACCTACCAACAGCCTCGAGCTGTCTTGCGACAGTTCCAGAACAGAATTATTTTTTTCTTTACTCTTTAATATTTAGTTTATTGTGCTCTGTATTTTTATTTGAATTAACATTCGCATAACATTTCATTGTTCGGTTACCACGATCCGGGTGGTGTCAGTCTTAGGGATGGACATTAAATTCAGCGACATCACAATTCAGTGTTCTTCGGTGCAACATAATCACGTACGAGATTATGTCGGATTAAAATAATAAAAAAATGAGATCATGAAGGACAAAAAGGTAAACACGAAAATGCGACTCAAATATTGGGTGATCACTGTCCAGAAATAATTGGGCGGACCGGTATCCATAGTCTACCAAAAAATGAGCCCGAATGTATTACATAATCTTGGTGAGTAAAACATACTTGGTCTAGCCAATAAGGTACTTGTCGAAAATGTAACCTACCAACAACCTCGAGCTGTCTTGCGATAGTTCCAGAACAGCATTATTTTTTTGCTTTGCTCTTTAATGTTTGGTTTATTGTGCTCTGTATTTTTATTTGAATTAACATTCGCGTAGCATTTCATTGTTCGGTTACTACGGTCCGAATGCTGTCCGCGGGCCGCATTGCCCTCGACCGATTCATAAATTTCTAGAGCAAAATATGCAATCATCATACAAACTCGGCCAGCTCACCACACTTATGCAATTCTTGTGACAGAGACACTTCTTTGAAAAAAGCCTTGTTGGACTTCATTGAAACTTCGCGCCAGCGTGCGCTGGCTCTTATTTGGTGTTTAGAAACCATATACCTAAGCATGATCACTTTTTATTATGCTGTGTCAAGCAGGACGTCATTCAAATCGTCTACATAAAATTTAGTCTTCATGTTAACGATAGCTGCATTATTGTCACATCATATCAATAAAAATAAGTAAGGGACGTTTTCACGAAACAGGTTGCCGAAGGATCAACGTATGCTTACCGCAGCCTTAAGTTTTCGACGTCTGATCAAGGATTATCCTACCGTTATTGATAGAGGCTGAAATTCGGCTTGGTTACAGCCCATTTTCAAAAATGTCTAGCATATAGAAGCATCTGCGCTAACTGTCCGTGGCCACGCACCTTATAATGTGCATGCAGTCTGACCTTAAAGGGATACTTCAAAGAAATTTGAAATATACCCGCCGTGTTAAGAAATAGACTGAATATGATCCACAATACCCGTAGATGATAATAGCACGTTTGTAGTTTGTGCCTGGTAGCTGTATTTATCGTTATAAACGGCCCACTCTGGCAGGCGCTCGGAGCGTAGCCAGCGGAGAGCACGTGTCATTCGCCGCAATCGTGACGTAGATTGTCTCGGCAGGAGCAAAGCTGCGGCGAGGCTGACGTCGACAGGATGTCCTAGCGGTTGCAGCCGCCGAAGCGGCCGAAGCACGCCAGCATTTCGGTCATCGCAACTAACCCCAAAGCTGCTTTCGTACGAATGTTGGGTGACGGGTTAATCTCTTTATAATATTGTAGATGGACAATAGCGACGTATGGGACACACGAAAGAGAGCCTTGGAGAGAGAAGTGTTCCTCCTTCCCCTCTTCTCTCGTTGTGGCCGGAGGTGAGACAGTTTCGTCATACCTGTCAAGGTTCGGAGACTTGCATTATAAAAGAGGCGTTAGCGACATCCACCAGGTGTTTTTTGATAATCGTTTAATTCGTTTTAAAATTGATTTTCGTGTCTTCTTCAAGAAGAGATTGGTGTGCCTAATGTGATACTTCTCCCTTGAGCTCGAATAGAAAAAGAATTAAGCGCTGAAATTTTGTTGTTATATCCCTTTAAATTTGACATATTGGTACTGGGGCGGCCTTCGGCGTAGACCGAGCTTCAATCTCTCGCTTCGAGATGTTAGCCGTATTAACAGCGCGAAGATGGCGTCAGAATGTGAACCCACCAGTTATGTTTGCTTTGGCATTGTATACCAAGCTATCAATCAACGTGACAGAAGTAGCACTTCATTATACTCGATATTCTCGCTCACAAGGAGCTGATGCACCTAGATGTAAGTGGGTTTTCAACTGCCCGATCTTGGTCACGTGATTTAGGGGCAGTGTTTGAAATTAGCGCTGCGAGGAGGTACCGGAAGCGTTGATCGTCTGCAAACACCTCCGCCTTTCCGCCTGCTTTCCTCCTCGCCATGCGAAACGGCGACGCATGCGCACTTGCGGCCAATCCCCGCAGGAGGTTGCCGCGATTAAATTGCAATCGCTCCCCATTGTTTGAGATGGACCCTCTCTACAATAGAAGCTATCTTCTCACTGCTATTGCGAGGACCCGTTCTCTAGACTGGTAAAGAACAACCCGTAAGCATGTCTACGTGTGTGAAAAGCAAAACAGCAATCGTCAAAGGAAGCATCCTGTTATTTTTTCCCCGAAACTTAAAAACAAGCCCAAACACTTTTTTTTGTGTGAGTTTTAATAAGCTGTCCAATCGTCTAATTACAGCAGCGTGACTTGATAATACGTCTGCATAGCTGCACTGCTGGGTTCTATATCGATGGTTGTTAGTTGATTGGTTCAGGTCAGTGGCGTAGCCAGGAATTTATTTTGAGGGGGGGGGTTGCTGAGGTGGCTGGGATATCTATGACTTTGCGACACGCTGCTTGGGAAGCAGCGGGAAGGGGCGGTGGGGGGGGGGGAGGGGGAGCTAATATGCGTGTCCCTATTATAGGGTCGGCTGGATTTCGGGGGTGGAAGGAGGGGGCTGAAGCCTCATAAGTCCCTCCCCTGGCTACTCCACTGTGTCAAGTCTAATTTGAAAAAATGCGCCACAAGACAAGGACTGTCCCTGTCTTGCGGCGCATATTGTCAAAAGAGAGATCATATATATTCATTTTTTATTTAATTTATTTACCTCAAGGGCGTCTTTGAGGACGCATTACATGAGGGGGTCAGTTGGGTCATCTGGAAAAAATGTCACTCTCTCAAGAGTCTCCTCACGAGAGGGTTCCTCTGGCCAAAATGTCACTCTCTCAGGAGTCTCCTCAGCTGGTTCAGCCGACTCCTCAGTTGGCTCTACCGAAGGCGCAGATATGCGAGACATTTCCAGGACGCACTTGTTGTTTTCGCACTTTCCCCTAGATCTGAGGAGCTGAAACAATCGCAAAAGTAGAATAAAGTTGTCAAGTTAATAATGTTTCTCGCTCGCGCCTGTGCACGTCACCGAGAGTTCAAGAAACGCTCTGAATATCGAGACTAACCATTTTATTTTCGCCCTGCAGGCGATAAAACCACGGCAGTAGCCGAAAGGCAGTAGTCGACAAGGAACGACTCAGGAAGCAAGACAGATGATAATAGTATGTCACGCCATGCGTTACTTAGTCTATCAGAGATCATAGCAGTTGGAAACCTGGTAACCGGTTACTTTATTATAAATCGGTCTCTCCTAGTCTAAAATGTTGAGACAAGACTCTTAGTGGGAGCAAGTTCCTCTACTCCGCGTCTAATATTACCGGGGCGAACAACCTCTGAGAAACCGAAACTAATGTAGCGTAGTCAGCCTTTGCAACGATTAACTGAGGCCAGTGATGTATTTACGCGAACATATTTGGCGGTAAAAATTCACATCACGTGAACACACGTCACGCGATTTGACGTCATGTGACGTGGTTAACGCGATGTCAACGTGTCGTCGTGGTGTGACCTGATAATAAGACGTCGTGTCACGTAAAGTGCCCCGTTAAATTTAGCGGCGAAATTGATGCTACGTGATACAATGGCATCTGGCCTGACTTCAAGAGACCTGGTCACGTGACGTGCCGTCATAGTGCCAAACGTAATGTCACATGATGCGTGATGTCAAATGACGTCGATTGCGCCGCTAAATTCAGCGGTAACACGCAAGGATGCAGGAACGGGCTTTTATTTGGTGAAGGGGTTTCGTTAAAAGCCATACCATGCTTTAAAAAGAAATAAAAAACTTCTAAAGCTAGTATTTCAGGTTATATTTTCTAGACCTGCTTGCATGTTTGAACACACCTCCCTTTTGAAAGGAAAACGTAGAGAAATAGTTATGGCATCAAAAAAGCTTCTCACTAACATTTCCGCGGTAAAATATTTTACTCAACACTTTCTCGTCCCAACATATTTTTTTTTCAATCGTAGTAGCTTATCGAGCAGTATGAAAGAAGGTTTTCGCATCAAGTTTAATAGGAGGCACTTTTTCCATCAATATTTTTTCCGTAACCACCCATATATATAAAAAATGCTTATTTTGTCCATCCAATCAAATCAGTTTGTAAGATCTCAGAACCAGTCAGAAAACAAGTGATATAAGGCTGCTTGTCTATGTTCACTGATAACGTGAACTACAGAAGGACTCAGCGGGCGCTCACGGCTGCCGCAGTTCGTGTCAACGGCACTAGAGTGCGCCACAAAAGCATGGGTTGAGCCGGCCTAATGAAACGGGTGGAAATGGCGGCTCGCATTGCATCCGCTGCACTAGTGGCGCTGTCGTCATCATCATCGTCGTTATCCTCATCGATTACGGCATTGAACTTCATTCGACATAAGCGACGGAAAACAGGGAGGAAAAGGTCTGAACGGGAGTCAGTTCATGCTGCAAAAACAGACAAGCCAAACTTTCTGGTCAAGCTTCGCGCTGAGGTAGCATGGGCTCGGATCCTCCAGCTTATGCTACCGCAGCGGCACCGCGTAGTACATCCGGAAAACCTTTCCACGCTCGCTGCATCACAGCAAAGCATGGCGCGCGTCGACGCCTTATCGCAATACCCTTCCTCGTGTGCACTTCATTACTGACAAGGTGAGAAGGACAAGAAGGGCGAGGCGCTTCTGTTGGCTCGAGTACAGCGCGAGCTTATTTCCCAGCTTTGCAACAACGCTTCCGAGTCTCGTCGACCTCGAGCGTGAGTCAGAAGCACGGCTGAAAGCATGGAGCGCGTGCTGGATGCCGAGTGATCCAATGACACGTCCTGCCTTTCTCATTCTTTCAAGGACCGTAGAAGGGGATGCCGTACCCGCAACGGGGTAGAAAACCAGTACTACAATACCAGTGTCGTTGATAAACGTGACCTGATAAATGCTCTTACCTTACAAGGCGTGCCGTCGTCTTCATGCTCATAGCCCGCAAAGATCCCTTTGCATTTATATAAGCACAAAAAGTTGGCCTGAAAATAAATTTTAATGCATACAGCGTAATTTGGCTGCAGTCAATATATACTTCCTTCACATATGAATAGAATAGAAGAGAAAACCTTGAAGTGTTTACGCGTCAGGTTTTCGCGCACGCAGTCGTCTTCTAAAGGGGAATGGAATTAACGAAACGCGACTTGACGCCGTTCAACCGCGGTTAAAGAGCGTCATTATTTATTTATTTTACTTTTTATTTGCGTGTTTCTTTTTTTTTTAGCACGCGATCCTCATGTTTGTGTTTTTTATCAATATTTAGGGAATTGTGGGTACACTGGCACTTGTGATCGGCATTCAAACATTTGCATAATTCATATGCTGCAGAAGACTATACCATATTAACAGGAGAACGCCGTTAAGGAGCGAGAACATTAGAGGAAAAGAAGCTTATCTGCTTCCTTCCATGCTTTCATGGTAAAATGATAAAAAAATACTACAAATAAAATATACTTTTTAAAACGTTAAATTCTAGTCTATCAAAATAAGGTTTTCTTTTTAACCGTGTTCGTTAAGCTTCAACACTACCGCCAATTGGGGTCGTCGCTTCTGTTAAAAAACAGAGCACCGCAGCGAACATATTGTTTTAGGTAAAATGGCAATATTGAGTAAGCAGTCTTAATATAAATATTTTTGAACGTTAAACTAAAACGTATCCTACAAGAAACGAAACGAAGAAAAAAGATGTACTCACGAACTTAGTCTTTGGAAACCGTCTTTCGCATTTCTTGCCACTGTCAGTGCCTCCGGCCCCTGGAGTCACCGGGGCACCGGTATTGCCATTGTCATCGCCTAGAGACGAAACAAAAAAAAAATGTTAACGATAAAGCTTAAAAATGATCGAAAATATCTGAGTGTAGGTAACCTAAAAGGGCACTCCCTTGAATTGATGTGTTACTCTCACTCGATACATTGGCCATATTTAATCACTTTATTTCTTGTGAGCTGATACGTATGTAGGTGTCAGAAATATTGACGCTGACTCTACAATTGGTCGAATATAACGGTACTGCACACGATCTCAAATTCTGATGAAAAGTCTTTTGCAGTGGTGCATTTTACCTTTTCAAGCTTCAAGACGTCGCACTCTTCACGTGAAATAAAAGAACTATCAATAAACTTACAAGGGTCAATGGCGGTCGTTAACACAACCCATGTGACGAGAATTCAAAGTGCCTCAATGTTGCTTGCCGGCTGCGCCTTGCTAAAGTAGAGACATTCTGTGGGAGGGCGAGTGCCGCCTTTTCTAGTTTTCCCCTTTTCGCTTCCGGCCACCGCCGCCAATTTGGCGACCCGATCGTCTGCCGACGCATGCGTGGGATCCCTGAATGGGCTTGTTCTTTTGCAAATGCCGGGCTGAGGCGTGCCGGAGTGTTCGAATCACTCGAAGAATGTGTGGAAGATGTACGGTGTCCCAACAAACGTCAAAGGGAGGCGACTGTGGCTCGCACAGTTAAATCGCGACTACTGGGAGTCGAGCCGTTCGTCGTTTGTGTGCAGGGTAAGCACCAACTTTGTTTTCTCCCAATCATCGTGTGTTTTGCCACACAGTTGATTGCTAGAATGTGGTATTTCAGGTCGTAAAATAAATTGTTTCAGGTGAAGGCTTCTTCGACTTGGTGCTGCAATAAAGCGCCGCAAGTACCTTACCCTGCACGTGGTCGAGGAGCGGGGAAAAGCCACGACCGCTCAATCGACGGAGGAATCGAGCGGTCGTGGACAAGCAACACAACTTCCTCATATCACGAGTTGCAAGAGTGAAATTCGAGCAACTAGCAGGACATGTTCCTGTACGCCCGCAAGCAGTCGGATCATCGACAGGAAGTCGGTGCCTTACTCCATTTCGTGCCGAAGTCCTTTCGACGCTGCGAATGCAGAATCTGAACTCGGTGTTGGCGTTATTTTCCAGATATCGCTCTGGTGCTGTACGAGCAATTTTTCGTTTGATGGACGTCCGAAAGTAATGATTAGCTATCGAATCTTTGCGCTTAGCTTTGCAATACTGTCCTCTTTTTAATGAGTTTCAAAATTTAAGAACGATAAATAGAAAGTAAGTTATGCCACCGTGTACCTGCTCTATTGATGCCCCATATGCTATTTTTAGGCCTACTTTGAACCCGATGCATTCGAGGAGAAAACAGCTGACGGGTCGCTAAAGCTCAAGCCTAATGCAGTCCCAACTTTGTTTTCCTTCCGTCGTAAGTATGCATACTGTCGTAAGTATCACCGTCCCGGGCAGTGCAATTTCTAGACATCAACTCTCTTTGGGTGTTTAGAAAAAAAAAATTAAGCCAAAACCCTGGCTGAACGGAGGAATCTTTTGGGCGTGAGACATCTCTTTGGATATTATTATATATAAACCGCGTGTTAGCGATTCGGCGAGCGACGATACAAGCCACGGCTGCGGCCTTATTTATTTTTGGATTGAATTCCGTTCTTTTACAGCGGAGCAGTTAAGGGCTATAGTTTCCCCAGGATCGTGCCCTGTATCAAACAAATGTCGACACAACACTCTGGTTGCCGCCGTCGCTCATAGATGGCGGTAGCTGTCCAGAGTGTTGTGTTTTCCGGCTGTCTGCTTGCCGCCGTCGCTCATGCTGGGTGATTCAACTAGACGCCAGGCTCTTTAAATCGACCGCAAAATTCGGTTTCTTAACCTATCGCGCTACGATTTTGTGCAGCGTTGCCCAGAGATGGTGTATTTTTTTTGTAAAATTTGCAAAGAGCGAATTTACCTGAGGAAGAAGTAAAGAAAGAAAAAGGCTTAGCTCCTATGGAAACGCAGCGGCGCCACCGGTTTCCAAACAACACGGCGCCGTTTCGCACGGGAGACAAGAGATGGCGCAACGAACGCCGCCAACGAACGAGCATACGGCGCCGAGAGCCGGCCTGTTTAGCAGACGATCTTTTCGACTCGAATGCGGCGCGCGTTCCGCAGGCGGCGACAGTCGCAGAAACAAAAACAGGCGCGGTAACAACAAGGAACTGCAGTTGCTTGTCTGCTAAAGACGCCGGCTCTCGGCGTCGTATGTTCATTCGTTGGGTGCAGTTGGCGTCGCCACCGCTTGCGCCATCTCTTGTCTCCCGTGCGAAACGGCGCCGTGTTGTTTGAAGACCGGCGGCGTCGCTGCGTTTCCATAGGCGCTAAGCCTTTTTCTTTCTTTACTTTTTCCTCAGATAAGATCGCTCTTTGCAAATTTTACAAAAAAATGCACCCTCTGTGGGCAACGCTGCACAATATCGTAGCGCGATAGGTTAAGAAACCGAATTTTGCGGTCGATTTAAAGAGCCTGGCGTCTCCTTGAATCACCCTGTAGATCGCGGGAACCTTTCCAGCCTCGGCAACCAGACAACTAGTTGCTGCCACCGCTCATAGATGGCGGCAACATTTCTTCGGAGGAAGAAGGGCGGGAACGGAACGATCGGCGATGTGTGCAGCAGCGCGAATGGTTCCGCAACCGCCCCAAGGCCGCTATCGCCTAAAGTTCCACTGCGTCGAGCGCTTCAGATTCCCTTGCGAAAGAAGAGCAGATCGCTCCTAAAAAAACCCTTCGCCGAGAGCAGCTGCTACAGCTCCGCTGCTCTTCCTTCTTCACAAAAACAAAAAAGCTGAAAGTTTTTTTTTTTTTGAGGATTAGTTTGACAAATGATTTGACTTTGTGACGGAACTTGGTGAGAGTGCCTTAGGAGTCACTTTGTGGCATGGCTTTAGGTCACAGGCTGGAGCACAAGCAGGTCAGTGGCTTTTTTTAATGTGCGATGGATTTGTCGTGGATTTCTGCTTCCATCGAACGATGGCTACAAATTAGCTGTTCTCTGGAGTTCCAGATTTATATTTGGTACAACGTGTTCCGTAAGTTGGTTTCTTTAGATATGTTGTCATTTTTATTATGGTATGCATGTGTTTGGTTCTTTGAGATTAATTCTTCTGGATTTTGTGTGTGTGTGGTACTTCTGCGTTTTCGTATCCAGGCACCTATGAGCCCTGTTTTCTGTACGTCTCTGTTGTGCAGTCACAGATTAGTTTTTGCACTTCTGCATGTTTCAGTAAGTTTGTTTGTTTACGTACGTTGCCTCTTTTCTTCTGGAAAGAAGTGTTTGATTGCATTTTCCTTAAATCTTATGTGGATTCTATTTTTGTGTTTTCCTATCCCGGAATCTGTTTCCTGTTTCTTGTGTGGTATTGTTGTACTGTCCCAAATTGTTTTTTACTACTACACATTTTCGTAATTAGGTTCGTTTAGGTGTGTTGTCACTTTTCATCTGGAATGTGTGTTTGGTTGTGTGTGATTGATTATTTTGGATTTTGTGTGTGTTTTATTTCTGGGTTTTCTTCTACAGGCATCTATGAGTCCTGTTTTTTGTATATATCAAGCTGCTGTGTCAAATCAATTCCAGTCGTGTTTGAGATCTCTTCGTTCTCCGCCTTTTTTATTTCCATTTCCTTAGTCTCGGGTATTCATCCTTAAATCTTACCCATGTCTGAACCATAGTCTAAATTTTATTTACTGCCCAGATCTTTGCCTTCAATATGTCAAGTCAACAGTAGTGTTGTAATGAATCCTGTGCTGAGTGCACCACATAACGGTCTCCATCTTTGCCACTTTAAATTTACTCTGTAAGACTTTTGCATGTTGTAATTTGTTTCTTCAATATCACCCTGTTGCAGGTGCTCATACTCTGTGTTGAGAATAACCTTTCATAAGAGAACAGGGGAGTATGTATGTTAACTGTATTGCTTTTTTATTTCAGTGCTCAGTACTATAAACTTATCTAATATAACATGTTACTTACCTAAATAACTTTGTAAACCAAACGAAGATATATTGATTTTTATTGTAATAGTAAGCAAATCAAATATTCTGATTTCTGTTTGCGGCTGGCCCTTTGAGAAAACAGGCCAGAAAACAAAATTTATAGATATCTACTGCAGCCGTTTAGGAGAACATAGGAGAAAAACGAATCTGTCTGTATTTGTGAGTGCACTTCTGTGTGTGTGCTCGTGCCCTGTAGGACAATAGGTGAGCAAAGATGTTTTTGAAAAGGAATGTTGTGACGCTTTTGGTGCTGCTGCACCAACAGGCGAGGGACCTTTAAATTCTAAATGGTAAATGAAAAACGGAAATATTTACTTGTCAGATAACTTTTAAACCCTAAACGACGGCCGCTTGTTCAATGTTTTTTCTAACATAAAAAAAAACATTTCAGTTTCATAGCTTTTGGAAGCACAGCACGTCCAAGGATACTCAGAATTCTAGCCACGTTGGCTTAGTTTCGGTTTCTAAATTTGGATTCTTCCGATTAAAAAACAAACAAAAACCTCAACAGCTCCTTATGTGATGTCTCTAATTGCAGAGTTCTTATTTCAGAAGCCCTGGATTGTAACCCAATACTTCTTACAATAATATTATCGGCAAATAAGAGGCGATAGAAAGCAGAATCAATATGCTCGTGTCTGCGCCTCGGTCGTTGATCGCTTTCATTTTCTTCATTCAATGCAAGGCGAAAGACGGGTAGGTATTGCAGCAGATAGTCGGTATCAAATGTACCTGCATAGCGCGACCATCCATAAGAAATGGACCAGAATGCGAGAGGCAGCTGATTGAACTTTCGCGAGCACACTCGCTTTATATGAGGACTAAACCGTAATTTTAAATATGAGATGAAACGCATACTTGACTAAACACGTGATGATACTTTTGAAGTGGTCACGCTCCATTTCACAGGTGAGAATGCTCACTAACTGCGTAGAGATCTCACAAATGGCTGCCTAAGCTCTGTCTCACATAGACACGACGGGTGAAGAAGGCAGCAATATGGCGGTTCCGCTAGCATACGACAGAGTTGTCTCCACTTAGGGACGGTGCCAGCCAGGAACATTAAGGCACTCTACGAGAATTTAAAGCCCCTTCATGTTTGAAAAGTAGCGCAAGGTGCGTTGATGGATGAGGCACGTGCAACATGCCGCCTTTGGCAAGGTCATGGCGGCACAGCGCAGCAGTGAGCTAGATTTCAGACGCCATGTTCTTCCCAGAAGTGGCGTGCGGCACGTGTCTTGAGCGTTTCCACAACAGTGGATGGCGGCACTTTTCCCAGGATGAGCGAGAATTTAAAGCCCTTTCATGTTTCAAAAGTAGCGCAAGGTTCGTCGATGCACGAGGCACGTGCAGACATGCAGCCCTTGGCATAGGCGTAGACTTCGGGGAAGCATCGGGGCTCGTGCCCCCCCCTCCCGGGCCCGGGCCAAGACCCTTATCAGAGACGCTGTTTACGTGCCATATAACGATCTTCTAATATTGGCATGTAAACAAAATAACGCCCACGTTGTCCTTATTGACAAAATACATTGGAAATGGAATCCCAGCGTGCTTTCGTTGGCTTCAATCTCCAGCTCTGGCGATAAGATAACGCGCAGCAGCAACCTCCCCCCCCCCCCGGAGAACGCGGCAAGTGTCTCGAGCATTTCCACGACAATGAATGGCGCAACTTTTCCCAGGATAGAGGGGCTCTTCGAGAATTGAGCTTGTGGCCCCATCTACCAATAGGCGCAGGGGACAGACAATAAGGGCCTCTGGTATTGAACTGAGCATGGCATCTGCTCGCTGCGCATATTAAGAGATGCGCCACAAGCCCAATTCTCGTAGAGTGCCTTCATACACACGCGCGCTTTTGCTTGAGTGGTGACAACTCAGCCATTTTTACACCCATTCGTTTTTTATGCATTTTGAAGGGCGCGCAATCTGGTGTCACTGAGCTCGAGCGCGTAGCTTTGGCTAATGCATAGACGCCATTTTACCGCCCAAGTCACGCACCGAGTGCGCGAGAGCGTCACGCGCTGGCACATTCAGGGCAACAATAGATGTCTTCACCCTGAGACACACAAACATGCAGGCACCCTAAATTCTCGTTAACTTGGTGGTCCGTGACGACGCCCGGTTACTGTACTGCTGTCGTTGGTCACAGGAAGGGAATATACGGCTAGAAATGTTAGAAGCTAAATTACTCCAAAAAAGACACTTAAGACTGCTTACGTGTAGGAATGCGAAAGCATTCCCACACACAGATCATTCCTACAAGCATCGCACCCCGCTGTCCTCCGCATGCTCCTCCCCCCCCCCCCCCCACACACACACCCCTCCTAGCCACACCTGACACGAGACCGGCGGCCGCGCGCACGCCAATCTCTCGTTTACCGGCTCACGGGCCTCAGCGCCAGGAAGGGGGCTTCTCTGTGGGGTGGCGTTCCTTGTAACTATGCGGAGAGCAAATCGTCTGCTCCCTGGTCAGCAGCAACGTTACGAGATTACCTCAGTTGTGGGACTCTCGCGGAAGGGGTCCCCCCCCCCCCCCTCACTGACTTCAGTCCGCCTCCCAACGTTCGAAGCGCCATCTAGATTTTCGGTTACGAACTGTGTGTTCCATTGAGTACGGTGGAACGCCATCTAGACGTTGAGTTTCGAAACGTACGTATCCAAGGATACACTTCATTTACCAAAGCAGCCGTCCAGCGCGTCGAACAACGGGAGACTAGTCGCGGTGAGTGATGGAGGGTACTGCTCAAGAATGTATTTGCATGTATATGTGATCGAGGGCACTGGTCGAGCAGGAGACTATGAGCAAAACCGTAACTAAGGTAATCCAACAACATTACTCAGAAGTTGCGGGGACGTCAGGACGACACCGGGCTGTTATTTGCTGATTGAAAAAAGTAGTGGGTAGACCGCAATGCTAAATGCCTTGAGGTCTACCCACTATTTTAATTAATCAGCCAATCAGAGCTGGGCGTCATTCTGACGTCACCGCCACTCCTGCGCAACAAGCAGAGGACTTGCTCTTTGCATACTACGCGTCGCAACCAATGTCTCTTTAGGTGCTGTTTCGCTCAGCCAATGGGAAAATGGGAAAATGAGAATTTAAGGGCCGTTTTTCACGGTTACCAACGCCGCTCGCTTCCCTCCATAGGACAGTTATTGCATCCGCATTAATACACGTTTGGTAATATTTGAGACAGCTACACGCCGGTGCCAATTTTCCTGGCTCATTTTAAAGCCAATCTTAAAAAGCTTCATCGCGCTCTATAGTTACACGTATTACTAGCAATACGAGACACAATTTGGCGCCGTCATACATAATGATTGTTTCTTCCAGCATATGTTCGACACTGACCCTTGTTTTCTTTAGTTGTAATGAGCGCTGAAGCTTGATATTTTTAGATTCTATTTAAACTTATCACATGGTGGCAAACCCACGTTACTTAGATGAACATAAAAAACAATAATGTTGCCTAAGACTTGCTCTCTAAATGATCAAACTCCTATATTTCTTTCTAGAAAAAGTAGATGTAGCTTAGTTTTATAGAGAACTTATAATTTCTGGATTACTTACATTAACCACCGCCTTCTAACGTGAAACGTTCTTTAACTAGTTCATTCAAATCCCGTGAAGCCGCATTTCGTAAAGACGTGTCCTGTGACGTCAATAGCCGTCACATGGCGTGACGTCACGTGACCTACACACCAATTCAGTTTAGCCCGCTAAATGTAGCGGGAAGATTGTCGTCACGTGACCTTACATTAATTCAGTTTCTCCTCTAAATTTAGCTAGAAAACTAACTTCAGTTGACCTACATACCAATCTAGTTTGTCCTGACCTAAAAACCAAATAAACTTCGATGATATATTTAGAGGGAAAATTAACGTCACGTGACCCACCTACCGATTCACTTTCTCCGCTAAATTTAGTGGGGAAAGTGACGTCACGTGACCTGATGACAAGTGATGCTAGCACGTTTCACGTATGCAACGCAAATGACGATATACGAAACTGCTTGGTGGTCTGGCAGCACTGTGCATGCGGCCATCTTGCTAGCGTCAAGTATCTTGCCTTTCGGTTTCTCAGCATTTCCAGGGGCATGGATACTCTGCCACTGGAGCGCGGTTCGGAAACTTTATTGTTTTCTGACTTCCGATGACCACACGTTGACAAAGAACTAAGCCGCAATGCCCTTCATCTATGAGGACGCTTACAATTCTTTTTTCGATGCGAATACGCATAAAGTCGAGCTTTTTTTTTTTTCTGGCGAATGTGTATTTTTTGTGCAAAGATTTTTGTGTTTTTTAAAAAAAATTCGGTTCTGGGAAATATTTTTTAGGCATTGCAAAGAGCTTAAATTGGTTTCAGGTAGCGTTGACCTAAAGCAGAGTTGACGGATGTTGCCCTATACGAATGAAGATTTGTTCAACCCTAGCGGGATAACTGCATTGACTTTCTCAAAACTACCCCGTGAACTTCTTTGCCTAAACAACATTTTTACCTTAGCTGGGAAAAAAAAAGAATGGGAGATTGTGTAATGAAGTTGGCAGCGCCCGTGTTGCTCCACTCGACGTCCGCGACGCAAGTTTTCTCCACCGCCGACATCGAGGTTTTAGCCTCCGCTATGAACCTCAGTCGAACTCCACGTTCGATGTAATCGAACGTGGCGTTCGACAAAAAAAGACATCAAAATCCCGTCTCTGTGAGTGCTGAGCAAACAGACACGTCGTCCGTGTCTGTGTGTTTTTTATTCCACATGACCGCGCTCTAAATATTCAAGAATATTTTAACGACAAACTCTCCTGTTTATTGCTAGAGGTGTTTTACAAACCTCGTTTACCGACGCCAAATCAAGTGTAAAAAAAAATGCTGCGAAGCAATGAGATTGTTTTCGGGCCATCCGAAGTATTTAATTTCTTTTTTTAAATATATGACATTATATGATGGTTCTGTTATGCTTTCAGTTTTTGTTGTTCACTGTTAACCCTACGCATGTTCCATTATGGTTGGTGGCGTTCATTATTAAAACTGTCATATTTTTTTACTCGCTTCACAGCCTTGGTCTTGCCCCCATACATTGAGCTACTTGCACGTCAAGAAAAACGCAAACCAACACTACAACAAACATACAAAAAAACAGTTCATTAACGAATTTGGTACCATTTCTTGAAAAGATTAGTGCCCAGTTCAATAGTTGCAAACGATCTCACACCGCGCGAGAACGTCCCCATGTTTCTTCGCGTTGTCACTGATTGTTTTTGTCAGAAGCTGCGTCTCAAGTAAGAAATAAAATAAGAAAACATCGTGAACCCTGTTCCCGTTTGCGTTCACGTCACGCACGAATCGAAGGTTTATCGCTGCATGCGCAGCGGAACGCAGCAGTGCGTTAGCATCGCATCTCTCGCACCAAGCGCAGCCGCATGTTTAAACGGGGCTTTGCCGGTCGGGTCACTGGTTTCCTTTTCTCGCCGCTACCAAGATGGGGGACGTAGTTCTCGGCGCGCTATTAGATTGCGCTCTACATTTCCCATACTGTCTACTGCCTGGCAATTCGCCACGCAATTTTTTTTATTTATTTTATTCATGCCAGATTTAAAGCCAAAATAGAAACCGCATTTACCTCTGCCACGTATTTGAATTCTATTGTCTAAAAAAGCGCTCAAAATTTCAGCAAGTTTCTGAAAGCAGTGTTGCACAATAAGTTTTCTAACATCCAAAATATTACCGTGGCTTTTATTTCTTTTTTTCTTTTTCTGTACAGATTTTTTTGTAATTTACAACTTCGAAGCTTCACTCGGGATTTCTTTCCGCTATTGCCGCAACTTAACTTCCTCTGCCGACAGCTAGAGAGTTTTTGCTCGGTACAGAACATAGATAGAATCATTGCAGCACCATAAAGATATCACCATTACTTTTCATTTCTAGTATACAAAGACATGTTAAAATAAATGTGAGCAGCTAAGTAGCATTTGCCGGTGATCATGTTATTTACTTGTTCAGGACTTATCATTTATCACATTGCTTTTTCGTTCTTTGATATTAGCAGAACTGTGTCAGGCTACGGCTTCGGGACTCCACACTTACCGAAGGAAACGTCCACCAGGACGAGACACAAGGAAAGCAGGAGAGCAAGAGTTGCTTTCATGGCTGCGTTGTCACCCTAACTGTTGCCGTACGCCAGTAGGGCTTCATTTATAATGGGAGACCAATGCGTCGCGACTTTTTGTAAAATGTCAGAGTGTCAGTATTACCTCGACATCCATTTTTATTGCGTATTCATTAATTGTTTGGCTTTTTAGCATTTTTTTATTTTATATCTGAAGATAACCACAGCTGGAAGCTGCAGTTGAAATGTTTGCAAAAGCATATCATGCGCCAAGAGTGTTGTCAGACGCACATCTTGTCAACACAACGTGATAGATTGCAATATGAAAGCCCTTTACGAAATAAGAGTACCATGAAAATCTCCCACAGTAAAACAAAAATACGTTCCCTCATGTGCTCCAGTGAACAATGAAGATGCGCTGATTCTTACCTAATTGTTCATCTGTATATACGGGACAATGATTTTTTCAGATACCCTGATTGCTTTTCAGCTTTACGTTATCATGTTCAAAATTAATGACTAATAAATATCATCAAGGCTTTGGATTTTAAGTTTCGCATCATAAGGTAGAAAAAAAACGTTTAATTAAATTAACACGGTGTAATGTATGAGTAAGCCTTATTTTACACATATTACTATAATAATAAAAATATGTGTTAAGTGCATACATTTTACTTCGCTGTCAAAAAGTACCTTTTATTGGAATCAATATTACACAAAACGCAATACAAGAACGCACTAAAAATATAGATTGATAATAATTTATTTCTTTTTTAAAGTAAGGCACAATACTTTATTATATAGACAACCAGCCATAAAAGGTTTTAGTACAAGCCCATAATCCCGTCTCTTAGGACCGGAACTTCGTGTGATTGCCGGGTATAACATGCTCAGTGTTATAATAAGCAAAGGCGTGTGTTAAAGAAAAACCATCAGTTCACCTTAATTGACTAAGACACCGAGTTGTCCTCCGCTGCGAAATCAGATTTAACGGATACTTAGGGTTACGTTATATGTACGTGGCATGCCTTTCTATTTTTAGACGATGGCGAATAATAGAAGCAAAACCGCCGCTCGAAATCGCGAATCTGAAGTTCATCAACTTAAGACTTCTCAAATGAACAAGTACATATTCGAACTTTCATCTTTGCTAGGTGATTACACATCACTGACGTAACTAAGATTATGTCTCTTCGGTAAAGTCATTTCCTTTTCTGATGTCAGAGGGGAATCAAATTGATTGAAGAGTACTGAAAAAGCATGTGCTGTGACAGTTCTCATCACAACAACGAAGTTAAATCATCTCGTCTGACAAGCTGGTGACATTATTTTCTAGTCGCAAAGGTGAACCGAGCTATAAATCACTTGTTTTTCTACAGCGCGGATTTTGTCAACACAACCGAAGTAAACAGGCCTTTGCACTATTTCTTTTACGACATCTTCCTCGGTCGAAATTGAGGGACAAATAAGACGAGAGTGCAGCGCCAGCGTTCAGATGGGACTCATGCTCAGTTATTAAAGAACTGATTGAAGACGCTGTATAGACCAAACACCGATACAACACGTTTGGCCAAATTGGGGTAGACGACGTAGCAATCATAGTGTTCAAGATTCTTGTTATCTAAGTGGTGCTTGTTGTGCCTTTCATGCTTGGCGTTCAGGGCCTCGCTAAACACCATAATTCGCGACTCCTTCTTAGACTGTTGTGTCGACAAACACATGTTAGAAAACTTCCCAACCCTCTTCCGATCTTTGTTGCGTGAACAGCGCTCATCGGGCTCTTGGTCTCAAAACGAAGCTGGTTGTCAAGTTGAATATTTTTTTCTTTTCATGCTCTTCCCCAATCTTCCTCCACCAGTGTGAGATCGCCAATGATATCCAAATATGCATATTTATTCCATAGCTGAAAACATAGACAGCCCAGTCTAGCATTTATAGGTACTCACCGAAAACAGTTGTTTAAGGAAACTACTGTAAAATTTAGATGGAATAAGTGCTTCCTGTTGTAAAAATAAAAATTGGAATGGATGCGATACTACAAAGTCCTCTCGACGGTTTTAGGCTTAGTATTTTTTATTCGCAAGTGCCCTTTAAAGCACCATCTTTCGGAGCTTATGATATGACAACTTCAGTAACCTGTCATCCCGATTTCAACATTCCTTTTCTAGACAAAGTTAGCCTTACTTCTCTTGGTATAAGCAAACTCATCGCCAATCTTCCTCATTGCTCTTCTCCAGGTAATGACAATATCACTGCCAAATCGCTTAAGCTATCTGCCCCGTACTCTAGTAGTCTCCTGAGTTTGTTGTACCAACAGAGTATTGACTTAGGAGTCATTCCTAAACATTAGAAGCATGCTGAAGTGCTGCCAATATTTAAGTTCGGTGAGAAAAATTCTAACTACCGTCCTATATCACTGTCTAGTATCCCCTGTAAGCTTTTAGAACATATATTATATTGTACCATTATGAGTCACCTTACAGACAACGACCTGGTCTTTTGCAATCAACACGGTTTTCGTAAATATAAATCATGTGAAAAGCAGTTATTTGAATTAGTTAACAAGATTCATGAAGCTATTTATTCTAGGGTTCAAACAGATGCTGTATTTATGGATTTCTCTAAGGCTTTTGACAGGGTTCCTCACCAGCGGTTACTAAAAAAGCTAGGCAGTCTAAGTCTTCACCCTATGTACACCAATTGGATCCTTAATTTTCTCTCACCGAACGCAATCAGTACCCATTAACAAAGAAACTTCTAATACAATACATGTAATATCAGGAGTTCCACAGTGCTCAGTTCTTGGACCGCTTCTTTTTCTTGTTTATATCAATGACCTCCCGAAAAACACAACCTCTAAAATTCGACTGTTTGCTGACGATTGCGTTATTTATAGGCAAATACGTAACTCGGACGATGCTTCGCAACTGCAGCGTGATCTTGATTCCATCACAGCTCGGTGTACGGATTGGCAAATGTGTGTTAACGTATCAAAGAGCAAAGTCATGACGTTCTCGACCAAGACAAGCAATATTACTTTTGATTATACACTCGCCAACACAAATCTTGAAAGGGTAACTAAGTGTAAGTATCTTGGCGTTATCTTAACAGAAAAACTGGATTGGAAGGAACACATAGACTTTATTTTGGGTAGGGCAAACCAATCGCTGGGATACTTGAAAATACACCCGTACTTAGCTCCTCCAGAAGTCAGTATCCTTGCATACACATCATTTGTTCGTACTAAAGTTGAATACGCTAGTGTGATTTAAAACCCATGGCAAATAAATCTTACACAGAAGCTAGTGTTCTTACAAAACAATGCTGCGCGTTTTATCTATAAAGACTACTCACACTCATCCAGTGTAACTGCCCTGAAATCGAGAGCAGGCTTACAATCACTGAGCAGCAGGCCTAAACAGGTGAGGCTTTTATTTTACATAAAATCTACTACTTTAACCAGGAACTCAAGAAACTACTTTTGCTCCCTCCGTACCGTATATCTCCTAGGATTGAGCATCCCTTCAAGATAAGATTATCA
>JAZHYW010008323.1:0-18521 GCA_037355805.1 Ixodes ricinus
TTTTTTTATTACACACCAGGTACTTGCTTGTGTACACAACCGTACATGGTCACCATCTCGCCGCGAGACATGAACTCCTTAGACCCAACACATTTCAAATGGCTGTTAGTAAAACGAGAGCCCTCCCAACCTTTCGACACGAAACTCGTGCCACAGAAAAGGGGCTAACGGTGTTCAGTACTTGCACGTACCTTGGAATCTCGGGAGATGATTTCCACAGAGCCTCAAGTTCAAAAGTTCCAACTTCACTTCATTTAAATGTTTCTGCACATAAGCCTTGAGAATGCCTGCACCGACATGGGCCTTCGCAAATTTTCCGTAATGAGTCTTCTATGTTCGTGCGTACAAGGTGCCACAAAAAGTGTCTGCCCAGAGCTCGGGAATGCATAACTACCCATAGACTGAAGCATAGGGCACTTTTTGCAGCTGATGTTGCCAATGTTCATCAGTCACATACCCAGCTTAGCAAGCATCTTCTGAGCACTGGACACCTAGGGAGCCCAGGGCACAAGCTCCCTAGATTTTCCACTGCTTGAACACCTAAAGTGTAAAACTGGGTGCAATGAACCGCTATTGAACTACCGTAAACACCAAGCAAACTGGCTGGAGGAGGTTTCATAAGTCCGAGAGAAAAACTGCAGATTTAATAGAACCGTACAAGGTTGGGTGGGCTCCACCGCTTTGAACTGGCGCACATCAAGCTTTACCCTTTTGCATTGGTGTGCTGGAAGGAACACTTGATAAGGATAAGTATTTGGGTTAGCTGAGAAGGCTTACAAGTCTGAAGTGGTCACTTGGTGTTCCCTTTGCTTGTTTTTCAAAAGTTGCGGAGGGCCCTTATGGTAACATGCTCGGTATTTTACAGTAATAAGTTCACCAACAGATCAACTGTTAACGCAAGCTTGATTGTGACATCTCCTCATGTCCCCACGGTAAGGCAAATTTCGCAGCAATTCACCCTGCACTGTTGGGCAACACACTGCTCTTGTAAATAAAAAGAAATAGTTTGGTATTTGAGCTTCACAGTGAAACGTTTCTAGCGCTCTGTTCTCATGTGCTCCTTTTTTCTGCCTCACTATGTGATACGCAGTTGGCGAAACTCTCGAATCCAGCATTGCTTCATAGTTATTTTAACAGTGCTAATGCAACACAGCCAACAACAAAGGTGTTAATGCAACAGACTACCTACAACAAGGGCTCATCAACAAAGTTTGTCAAACGAGCACAAACGTGCCACACCTTGTTGAGCTGCTCAGACATGCTGTTTGGAAAAATGTGCGAGAGGATTCTGAAATTTTTTACCCTTCTGATAACTCTCTCAACGTGTATACGGACGCTTGCAATGTGCCTTGTTTCCTGCTCATCCTCCTCCGAGAGCTGGGGTCGCCCTTCCATAAATGGCGGAATATTCAGGTGGAGTGAGCGCTGCTTGCATTCCTCCGATATTGTGAAGCCCCTGTCCGCCATGACGCTGCGTCCAGGGGTGAACTTGTCCAATACACCACAAGCTTTCGTAAGTGCCTTGTCGGACAGCCTGCCAGGTGCAAGGTCCGATACAAAGGTGACAAACCCGTTAGGGCTGCAGACAATCAATCCCTTTGCAGTATTGTGTTTCTTGTATGTCGAGTATGTTTCACTCTGCACTCGGAATGAAGATGGAGTCTCTATGTAGATCTCAGTGCAATCCAGGATCCCATCCACGGTGTTGTACCCTTTGTCTGCAAAGGCTTGTGGCCTGTATTTATCACACAGGTGAGGGGGAAGCCATGTTGGCACCTGCATAAAATGATTTGAAGACTGAAGAAGTAATTTCTGGGCTTTTCTTTCTCTATGTGTGAAAAACAATCTAGTGTGAGAAAGCAGATTGCCAAGCTTGTTGAGCTTGATTTTTCTGGAAGACAGGAGTTGAGAAAAGCATCCAAGCAGACAATGGCTGCGTACATACCTGGCAAAGCCTGTTGTCCAGGAAGTCCAGCCAAGTGACCCAAATTCGGGACACCGTACTTTGCGACACACCAAACCTGTTAAAAATATTTTGTTTATGGTATTGTTTTTATGCATGCGTCACTGCCAACCTACATTTTAAAAGGCGTGCACACTTGTAAACAGGCCAGTTCAGATATTTCTCTGCACAATTCTTTTGTCACCGACACCGCCACGGTAGCATTAATAACAGTCGGCAGAGGTTTTACAGCCTTTTAAACCGAAATTCAAAGATAGGAACTTTTGTTTACTTGAATAAGGAGCCGTTGTTTGGATCTATCTTGCATGGCCCAGCAGCACTGGCACTTGAATTAAGGCAACATTATGTGACTCGCCGAGTCAAGAATATAATTACTTGCTACACTTTTATTTACTCTGTAGAAAGCATTGTGCACAGATTATAAATTGAGAATCGTCTATGTAGATCCAGACCAAAAATTGTACAGATTGTTCACATGCCATTCCACATTTTGAATGCTCACATTTAACATTTGTACGGTCAAGAATTAACCAACATATGTGTCGCAGCCAATAAAAGGATATTGGTTTTCAAAGCGGATGGCCCACCTGAAAGCAAGGTCTGCTCCGTCAAGCCCCAATCGAAGACGAAGGAGTATTAAGATGAGCTGAGTCTTCAGAGGCAGAATAAATCTGCGGTCCTCGTTTTCAGTTTCTTTCATTTGCCAAAATTGCAATCTTTTAGCATCTGGCTCCAGAAGGGACCAAAACACATCTAAGCGTTCAGGTGACGTGAAGCCTGTGTAGTACCTCAGTTTCTTGTGGTCCTGCTTGATGGCTTCGTAATGAAACTCGGTCTTTCCCTTAGCTTCCGCTTCCTTCATCCGCCTGTGCGTGGCCGAGAGATCAAGCTTAAGCCTCCTGTTTTTTTGTTGCACTCGGTCGCACAGCTTCATTGAGTTAACTTGTTCTTGGCGGCTCTTGTCAAGCTGCCTTTTCAGTGATATCACTTGAGCTTGTGCCTTTTTAACTTCCTCCTCTAAGCTTCCAATCACATCCTTTAGGCTAGAGATCTTCCTGAGGAGCTCGGTCTCACTCTTGTCGTGAACACTGTAGGTGTGATCTGACAGTGGGTTGAGCTCTGGCTGTGTGTCGTCATCTACGGTGCTGCAGCAGGCGGTGCCAGGGTCGACGTCATCTGCAGCTCCTGTGGTGACCTGCTGGGCCGCTGGCATACTTGAGTCGTTGAGTGTAGTGGGCTGATTAGAGCAAAAATAAAAACAAAGAGAATAAATTTTAAATTCTATGTAATGCACTTAACCCATGGGATGACAATGCCTCTAATGTTCCTGCATGCCTGCAGCTCAGCTGTTCATATTGTTTCAGATGTGAAGAGGCTTGTATCCTCTAATATTTTAATTATTTGACGTAAATCATTGAGTGTGTTTAGTCACACCAAAGAGTTCTCCATATGCGAGTTAAACTTTTCAGCACTGCTGAATGCTTTCTATGCTCCTGGCTAATATGCTACATTTGCCAACCTAAAAGCTGCTGCATAAAATGGCAAGCCCTCTTTAAAAAAAAGGGAGACACCAAGCAAGCTTTTTTGCTAGGCTATGCTTGGCCTGGCCACCATACCTTTATTCGTGTTAAGGGACGCCTCTTCACCACCTTCTTTTGTTGGAGGGGAAAGATTGTTGGCACCCGCACCATGTAAGTCTTTTTCCTCCTTGGAAATGTGCCCCACACACTCTGTGGCCTGTGGTTGGCACAAACTTTGAGAACCTGGGAGAAAAAAAAAATGGTCATATGCTGCAAAGCACATGTGCCCTCTAGAGCAACCTGAAGTTTTTGAAGGAGTATCTAATCACTGTCTATTTAGGAACACCAAAATGGGCTTGTACATAGCAAGCTCAAGTGTATCTCTCACAATGTTACCTTAAATGTTCATTTCACATAACTGTCCAAAACCTTAAAAAAACTATCCAGATTATGCGCTGCTTTTCGTTTTATTAGCGGCAAACATTCAGAGACAAGCTTGGCTCTGTCACCCCTGCTCAGCTGGTGAGTTAACGGTTACATGGCCAATGCTTGATGCATGATAAAATTCAATACAAACCATGTCAGCATGACTTTATCGTGACTTTCTACACCATTAACTACTGTTGCGCTCGTTGCTTTAAGTCACGTTTTGGAGCGGACAGCGTGATGCATTCGACAGATTGTGTCCACGAAACGTTTACGATTTGGTTCATGCGTCGCGACAGCTGAAATAAAGACAAACCGCAGAAGTCCGTTAGTTGGCAGTCTTAAAAGACCGCGCGAAAAAAAAAAACGATTGCATGCACGAGCAGTGTTTTCTGTTTGTGTACACTGTCGCTTAGTCCGTTTGTTTTACCTAAAACGTCCATGCACCTTCATAGCTTTACCCGTAGAAATACACCGGGCAAACAAACAGTGCACTGAAAGCGACCACCGCAAAGGAGCGCGGACATCACGATTGAGATAGGCCGATATGCCACGCCTTCGCTGCAAGTGCTCGGAGCGTCAAACATATTCCAAACACAAAGAACGTTTCAGCGCGTCCTTCTCTACACCCTTCATGCGTTGTACTACCTTGGAAGCTTCCGCTCTTTTGCCAACGTGCGATGGATTAAATGCAGACGAAGGAAAGCTGTCTTACCTTCCGCTCAGTCCAGCTCTGTTGAGTCCTCGTAACCACGTCTCACGCAGGCTGATTTCCTTTGGGAATACGTAAAACCCGATGCCTTTATGCCTGGTACTATTGTTATTGCACCCCGGCACACAACAGGTGAAGCCACCCATTGCGCACAGTGAATGAGCACCGGTTAGAACAACTATGCCGCGTTCACAGAGCACACCGAGGCGGTCGAAAAACTTGCGAGAACTACAGGTCCCAGAGTGCACCGCGGCAGCGGTGGCGTAGTGCAACTCACGGTGAGATCGGTCTATTTGTGCTTGAATAACCATGAAAAGTATAAATCACACCGAAAACGAGTTACTAAGCCGTAAATAAAACAGCATAATTATTTTTTTCTCTGCTACGCTGGACGCAAAAAAATAAAATAAAACAAACAACTATGGGCAAAAAAAAATAATAACACAGTGCTGGACATGCTGGAGGCGTTTGGTTTGGTTTGGTTTCAGATGTCTGTGTTATGTTTACTTAGAGAACACGGTACTCGAAGGATTCTGCAAAGTGGTAGTCATCCCAAATTTGTGCGCTGTAGATGGCTGTTCAAACGGTCGACTGAAGACCAGTATTCGTTTGGGCGACGCTAGTTTTCACGTGTGGGTTGCTGTTCATGTTCTTCGACGACGAAAGGAGAGGACGTCCGACTTTGGTGAAAATCAAAAAAGGTGCTGTTATTTTCTCCTCGTAAGGAGCGTCCCCCGCGGAGGAACCAGTTCGCGTAACGGGTTGCTCTTGCTTTCCCCTCGGCATCTCCCCCGCTTCCCTGCCGTTCGGCAACGCCGCTGTCGTCTCGCCCGACGCGAATGTTGCTCACTGCTTCCCCCAGACAACACAAAACATCCCCAGGATGTCCCACGGAAGTCCCCTTTGGGCTAAATGAGACATCCCTGGGACATCCCACATTTTGCCTTTTTATGTCCTGAATGAGACTCTGCCAAGCTCCTGCGTCCTCAAAAGGGTTTCCAGGGACATCCCAGTGCAGTCCCGTGGGAACAATTTTGGGATGCCATGTCCCGCAAGGGACAGCTGTGGGACCTGTGTCGGACAGCTGGATCTGCTTAAAAAATGCCTGTGCGTCAGCTTTCCCACAGAGCACTGTGAGAGCCAATCACTGCACACAAAAAAGCGAGCTCAGCAAATGGCAACGCTAATAATATGCATAGATGCAAAAGTGAAGCCCAAGGCGGGACACTGAGCACGATGGAACGTCGTGCTCAGTGTCCCACCTCAGGATTTCACTTTTGCGTTAATACGTATCAGCGTTGTCATTTGCTGAGCTCGCTATTTTGTGTGCAGTGACTGCTCTCTAATGTTTGGCGGGAAAGATGACCCACGGACATTTCTTAGAGTGTACGCTGAACCACAGTGGAAGGCTCGTCCTCCACAGACAAGCACAGGTTCAGAAGTGATGTCGCCTCACTCTTTGGGCATGTGCGCAATGCCACCTCTGAACTGGCATTTGATTGGCTGTGGAGGATCTAGCCTTCTGCTGCAGATTAACACAAGGTGAAACATAGTATTTTGCTTAAAAACGCTGGAGTGTGTTACAGGCCATCTGCACCGGTAGCATACATTTTGTGTTTCATTGTGAGGCAGGTGACTACGCCATTTTCGGGCAGACACATAAGCTTCTATTTGTACGAACTTCACAGACTGCGATAATCGCTAATTTTCATTACAAGCCCAGTTGTCCATGACCGCATGGGACATGTTTTGCAACTGGGGCTGTCTCTTGCTTATTTAGGACTGCAACTGCAGTTTCCCGCAGGAATTAAGAAAATTTGCAATCGCTGAAACCTAATGATTAGAGGCCTGATTTTTAGGCACTAAAAAAGCACGTTTTAGGCGCCAAAAATACGCGGCAAAAACAACGTTTTAGGCACTAAAAAGAATAAAATAGGCGCAATAAATTTTTAGATAAATGCTAATAATTTCAAGTGAAGACGTGAGCGAACTGTAAGCACGACAGGAAATCCAAAAATGTCATTGCTATGAGGCCACAATGGCAGTAACAGTTCAATTCAATTCAATTCAATTCTTTATTTTTCTCTCATAACAAGTTCTATACATTGACCTTAGACGTGGAATTGCCCCGTAATACCTCTGGGCTAATGGCGATCAATTGGCTTAATTTCACAAGCGCATTGCTTACATACATGTTCAGATGCGAAAGTCACTCAAGCGTCGCATATTGTGAAACAGGCAGGAGAAACAATACTTGAAATATGGTAATACTGATTTATAAAAGCGCAAAGTTATGTCTGCCTGACGCAATTAAATTACAATAAAGCAAGAAAATAATAAATGCAAGATAGACAAGGTTTGTTAAGAAATTAACATGTTGTTACGTGAGAACTTACGTACAAACTTTAGCAATTTTCTACAGGTACCTTAATTATACAGGCAAGACCTTTCAACACTGCCAAATACACATACGCTCATTCGAAATATAAATATTAAGAATTGTGTTTGGACAGAACGCGGAACCTAGTTTAAGAATCACTATGAAAATTATAGAAACAATAGGTAACTACCAGCATCTCCAGATTTCCGGGTTCAAAATTGTGCCTCTTGTCGCTGAGAATGAGTTTGTACGCGGAGAACGAACGCTCGACGTCGACAGATGTGATTGGTGCGTACTTATACTTGGGAAGATTCGATGGGTTAATTGACACTGGGATCCTACAGTGCTCACCAGCAAGGACTTCTGAAGCTTCTTTAAGGACAGAAAACCCCTTGTTTTTGTCCAAGACCGATTGCAGCTTCGCACGTGCCTTTTCGGCGACGGGTCCTTCGGGAACGGTGGCGATTCTTTCCTGTGCGTGGAGAATTAGCGCAACGTTCGTAACAAGAGTTTCTCCCGCACTTTCAAGTTTTTTGATAGAATCCGCTAAGAACGTGAAGTTGGCGCAAAGGTACGCGAGGTCTCCTGGAAGGCTATTCACGGAGAGGACAGCTTGAGCCTTTGTGACTGCAACACTCTCGTCAATTGGAAGGCCGTTGATCACGGCCTTGATGTCCGAAAAGTAGCAGTTGTAGTACTCAACAGCTTCTAGCCACGTTCCCCATCGTGTGACGACGGGTTCTGGCGGAAGGGGCACATCAGGCAGCATCTCCTTGAAGACGCGCACGCGAGAGGGTGCCTTCAGGAACACGGCCTTGGCTGAACCAATAAGCTCGTTGACGTCAGTGAAGTGCTTCCTCAGTTCCTCGCAAACACGATGAAGCGCATGCGCTAGGCAGGTGACATGGAGCATCTGCGGGTAGAAGGCCTTCAGGAGATGAGCGGCCTTGTGCATGTAGGCTGCAGCGTCTGTGTAGAGCAACAGAACCTTGGTGGCCTCGACTCCTGTAGGGTAAAGAACCTTTAGGGATTCGTTTACAAAGAATGCTACAGACTCCCCATTTGTTCTCTCCAAAGGTTTCGAACACACGAGGAAAGCCCTTGTCTTCTCGTGCGCCGCAAGCTTCCCAGCAAGAAAGTGAGCGACAAAGCGCCCTTTGACGTCTGTTGTTTCGTCTACGGAAATCCAAATGCAGGAGTCGCCAAGCTCTTCTCTGATTCTTGCTAATGTCTGTTCATACAAAGGCCGGAGGTAGTTCTTCCTCAAAGTAGACTCAGACGGCACGTTGTGATTGCAGTATTTCTGTAGAAATTGTTTCAGCACGGGATTTCCAATTTTGGTCCAAGGGATGTTTGCGGCCACCAGGGCCTCGCACAAATCAACGTTGAAAGCGTTCGTCCTGTCGTCCTTGAAGGCTGTTGTCAAAAAAGACTGTTTGGATGTTGAGGGCTTGTCCCGCCTAAGGTTTGCCAGGTGACCTGCCGTCTTCTCATGCTGAGCCAGGTGGTACTTCTCCTCGCAAGGAATCTGCGCAAATGCGTTAGGATCTCTTAAATACGAACGCGGTCTCAGTCGACGGTCGTCCGTGCTCCGTTTGCACTCTCTCGCAGTACTCGACGATTGCTTGATGCGACGGTTCCTTTAGAGAATCAACCCAACGGAAACACCAATGGAACCACCCAGATGCGTTGCATCACACCAGAGTTCCCGCGAGGGGAGGTGGGCGTAATTTTTCCCCATCACTTTCTTTGCCCCTGACGGTATCATAGTTCCCCTGGGGAGTAGAGTTGTGCGTCCACCGCCAAGTCCTGCGGGAAAGCCACCCGTAAAGCATGCAGAAGCCGCCGCTCCGGTTGCACCGGCGCAAAGGGAGGGGGGGGGGGAGTGTTAAAAAGAGGACCAGGTTCAAACCCATAGAATTCAGAACAGTAAATATTTCCAGGTAGAATGAATAAAGGTATCAAATTGCACTCGAAAGCGAAACTTGACGCTACATAGTGCTGATTTAGGCGCCAATTTGAGAAAAAAGGCATTTATAGGCATTTATCGGAGTTTAGGCACCAACACCCAAAATAGGCATTTATAGGCACTATAAAACCACCATAAAAGCCATCCTTGACCTCCAATTCGTGCTCATATATCGAAATGGGGCGATAGGAACGCAAGGAAAAAAATAGGCATTTGCCTAAAATCCGGTCTCTACTAATGATACATGGTGGCAATAGTTCTCTAGGCCTTACATAACGAATAATAAACATACAAATAAATACCGTTATATAAGAGAAATGGCCCCTGCATCACGCCAGACCACAAAGTGCTCCCCACTTGCGTGACAGCCCTTTCATAAAATTGGGCAGAATCTCCAGCACGCGGCACCTTGTGAAATGGCTGTACGGTTTAATTGGGTCTCTTTGTCTTTTACATGATGCAGTATTGCACTTGTGCAAACAAACATCTTGCTTGTTTTCAAACCTCTTTCTTGTTTTCAAACATCTTGCTGATCTGTGGTTTCCCTAAAAGACAAGGAAACAAATGAGCAGAATTACCTCAATTCAGCTTGCCCTAAAGGGTTACCAACAGAGCATTTTACAGAAGCAGAATTACAAGGCTTTAACTACAAGAAAAAAAAAAAATTGGGTCTTGAAATTTGATTCATTTCTGCACAAAAACCACCAAACAAGGATTGGGCCATCAGGTATGCCCCTCACTTTTCCTACAATATACCAAATATTTACTAAGTTGTCTGCCGTCTAAAGGCTGCATATTTTTCAATGAAGAGCAGTGGAACCTTCGAAGGTGATTTTGTGACAACTAATGGAGAACAAACGAGTTCCTCCATAGAAAATTTTAGGACTATGCAGAATCGCTCTCGACAGTTGCGGAAAGGAAACCCCCTTTCACGACCAGGAAGAGTGACTGACTCCCTGTAAGGAATTACAAAATCATTGTAACATTTTCAGCCAGACAGAAATAATTTCATAAGTTTCAAGCCACACTGAATTGAACACTTTGTCAATCCCTTTCCTTGGCGTGGCGCAACCACGACCGTGGCAAGTATTTTTGACGTCCTTTAGGGCAACTGTCTTCGCTTTGCTTTGCTTGGTTTGCTTTCAGTAAGGCAAGCTGCAAAGTAGAGCAGGGATTGGAAATGCCGCCACAAAAAGCGCTTTTCCCAAACCTGTATGCATATGTGTTCACAAAGTCTGATGGATGCTTGTGATAGGCGAGGCAAACGAATGACTGATTTTTATACATTTCTTTTAATTACTCGAGCACATTGGGAAGCCATGCCACAAAATATAAAATTTGAGCTATGTCATTAGGATTCGTTGAAGCTATATATTCTCTGGACCTACCTGTTGTCTCTCGCTTTCTTACCTTCTCTACTTCGTTTCTCACCGAAAAGCAATGTCTAAGATGTGCGAGAGCAAATGTTTAATCACAAATATAAAAAGAAAGTGCGCAGAACTTATGCCAATGAGATCACTGGCATTTTCCTATTTTGAAAAAAAAAACTTTCCGATTGTGAGAACTTTAAAAAAAATTTTATGTAGTAGAACCATAAAAACTGCGTCTTAGTGCATGTAGGCAGCCTATGGAGGTTTCCTGTCACAGGTAATATAATGTTTTACAAATATTTCTGCCATAAGGCCGGTTTGACATAACACATGTTGTGGAGTGTCATCAAAAATTTGTCGCTCTGATACATACCGCACATCACCTGACAGAACTGTAGTGTGGAGAATGCCCTCTTGTTCTTGGTGCCATACCACAGTAAAAGCCGCCTCCCACCTCGTGGCACAGCATCTTGCGGAGAATCCGGCCAGTGTTCTCCCCGGGGGTATCACCCCCAACTGTTTGCATGTACTCTTCTGAAATAAAGCACCATCAGAGATGCCAGACGTCGGCTTAAACTTGGCTTTTCAATTTTGAGAACCCATTAAGCACTGAAAGAACTTATTAGGACAATTTGAGCAATTGACTTGAAGATATTAGTACACATTAATTTCAAAAGCAGTCTTCTATGCTCATACAAGGCAAAGGTACGAGCATAGAAGCACTAACAAATAGGCTTCACACCAAGAGCATGAGCACTTACTTTGTCACAAAATGGTTTCCCCATATACAGACGCCTTATGACACTGAACGAGTGTGCTTGCATTTGCGCACAGGTGATAGCCAGGACTGGACAATTTTTCCAAGTGCAATACATTCCATATGCACCATAAATAGCAAGACAAAATGAGTGAAAAAATAATAGCTATAATACCTCATTACAATAATATGCGCAGGTACACTGATTATCTTTCCATTTTACGAAAAGTATTTCAGTATCTGGGTCGAAACACGAATAGAATTGGCCTCTCTGCTTACGTTCCATTTCCTTTTTGGAGGCGAGGGGATACTTCTTCTGGTGATTTTCCCGGATTGTTCCTGTAGCACAAAATCCCAGTTGCTGCAGCGTAACTAGGAGGTTGTGACTAGTGAAAAAATTGTCGAAAAACACGACATGGTCTGTGGGAGTTGCGACGGCCTCAAGTAGTGGAAGTACAACACGTGTTCCTAGCGGCCTGGTGTCTGTGGTGGAGGACTTTCCACAGTAAGTTTCAAATGCGTAGCAGTAACCTTCCGCACTGCACAGCATCCAGTTCTTGTATCCAAAACGAATCGGCTTCCCTCTAATGAGCTGCTTGGAAGGATGGTGACCAAAGTACTTCACTATGGACTCATCAACAGAGAGTGTCTTGTGAAAAATGCCATGTTGCCTGAATTTTTTGTTTAGCAAGTTCATCAATGGACGCACCTTATACATTTTATCTGTTGTTCCCGGAGGCAGGTCATTGTCGGCTAAATGCAAGAACCGCTTTATGTCGAGGAACCGCTGCCTGCTCATGCATTTGGAGACGCACGCGATGCCAACGTCTTCATCAAGAGACCAGTACAGCCGTTGACTGGAAAGCTTGTGGTATCCACTCAACACGAGAATGCCGATAAATTCTCTCAAATCATCCAGGCTGAAGAGCAAAGCCGTGCTCATTTTTTTGCTTGGCGTACGTGCCAGTTTGTATTACAATATATGTGAGTCAAGACGTCTTCATCCAGAATTGTGCTGATGATTTCGTTTGGAGACTTGCCTAAGAAGTCAGACTTCAGCTTCTCTTCTCGCTGTTCAGCCCGATTTGTTGAAGATGACCAAGTGTACTCCGGGCTGCTGCTCATCCAGCTTGGGTTTGTGACCTTTGCCCGCTTGGCACGCCGCGGTTGGTTGTCAGCGTCCTTCTGATTCGCTTGGCAGTGCACTTCTAGTGTACCTAAAACAAACATGCATACGTTCAGTCTTTGTGTCGAATGTCAACAGGACTTGCTCAATATTCATAGAACTTGAGTCTCTTACCTGAGACATCATTCACTTGAACGCTGCTGGTGGCATCATCATCTCCCTCTTCTACGTCTGTGTCAGGTGATGGGTCAGGAGGTATAATGACGACATCGACGTCTTCGTTGGCATCTTGGAAAACGTCTAGAGCTGCCTCTAAAGCCTCACTCAACCGGCAAAACGTTTTTTTTCGAAGAAAACGTCGGGATTCATAATTGCTGCAGACTGCAAGAAGATATGGATGAAAGGCCATTGTGCTATACGAAGTACACTTAACTTTATCAGTCGTTATGTGGAAATACAACACGGAACATGAAAACCAAAATATGCGGCATTGTATTTGCTCTATAGTAAAACAATTTTAGCAAAAATCAGGACAAAATTAATGCAACACGGTGAGAGAAAAAATGTGAACGGTTTGCTACCGAACTGCCTTCACCGTCCACGTGTTTCCTAACTTCCTAGGGTGGACAGAGTGGTAATACAGGAATGCAGGCGCCGATTACTTATTTAGACGTATAGACCTGACACCTGGGGTCAAAAAAGGAACTAACAAAAGCAAAATATTAAATCTCAAATGCTAAAAAAAATTAAAACCTGGGTGTACTTTTTAAAGTACAGACAAGAAGACAATTAGGGGTGGGCACATTATCTTTATATATTCGTAAAGAATATTTAAAGATGCGCATTTTGATGTGTTTTGTGAAGTATTATGAAAGATGGTTTATTTGCAAAAAAATTGTGAATGTGTCTTTAAAACGTGTTTTTATGCCATTTTTGATAACTTTGTTTGCATAAAAATATTTTATTGATATTCTAATTTTTTGCTTGTATGTTGTATATCTTCTGTAAAATGTATTAAAAAAGTTATGGCGACGTGAAAACTTCTAGGAGAAAATGACAACTGTACAAAGTACCATTGTGAAAACTTCTCAATTCCCACGCCTCAGCGAAAAAAATTGTAACGGTGTTCATATATAGCTGAATGTACCTCCCAAGAACATGGCTTTCGTATAGATTTTTAACGAAAATATCAAAAATATGACCCGGACCATCATTGCACTAACTGACGTGGAATCCACCCTGCTTCGGTATCGCATGCAAGCCATGTATGCCAGACTAGACTACCCTATTGCAGGTCTGCTACATATAAAATAATAATTTTCCACGGGAATGTTGGTCACTGCGCAAGCATTAAAAACTGACTTATGGCGAAGATTACCAACAATAAGAAAGTTTTTGTTGCATTGCACTCACGAGCAAACCTTTCACATTTGTGCTGCTGTAACACACCTTTGACAAAACTAGGAACTATTTCTGTTTCGGATGGTCATTTAAGAACAGACTTGATGAAACCAATGTAAGCACGGGTCTCAAACCGCAGACGTGTCCTCTTCCAACAGGTCTCCACATTCGTTACCCCTCCACTTCACACTTTTCTTCTTTATTTTTACCGTTGCCAGTACAGCAACTTAGCCGTCTTTAGTAAATTACTTCTAAACACTGCTTATGTCAATGTCCTCGCCGATGACTGTCGGGGATCCTTTTTTTTCAATTAATCGTATCTCTTTTTTGTTATATCCAGTACAGATAGACGAACGGTCCGCAGGCACAAAAGGCAAGCAGGTTGCCTGAGGAGGTGCAAGCGGCCTGCTAAGGGCGGCAAGATCCAGTGGCAAACAAACAAAATGCAAACCTCCCCCGCTCAAAAAAAAAAAAAAGAAAAATCCCTACATGCAACAACACTACAGTTCCTAGAAACTATACAGTGGTTGACGAAGGAGTGGCCGGAAATCTCGGCGAAGTTTTCACCCGCTGAAATTTTCAACGCCGACGAGACCGGTTTATTTTGGCAAATGCTGCCGAGCAAGACTCTCGACGTCCGGGGCAGCACGTGTCACGGCGGCAAAATGAGTAAAGTCCGCGTGAGCGTTCTGCTGGCAGCAAACATGGATGGGTCTCGGAAGCTCCAGCCCTTTGTGATCGGGAAAGCAAGGGCACCGCGCTGTTTCAAGAACTGTAAGCAGCTTCCCGTTCGCTACGCCTCGAACAAGAAGGCGTGGATGACGCGTCAGCTGTTCACAGAATGGCTGCAAGCGTGGGACGTCGAGCTGGGCAAGTCGGGGCGTCGCGCTTGCCTTCTTGTGGACAACTGCTCGGCCCACCACACCACTTGCGAGCTCAAAAACATCGAGCTGAAGTTTCTGCCGGCCAACACGACAGCGAAGCTGCAACCGCTCGACCAGGGCATCATCAAGTCTTTCAAGGTGGGCTACAGGAGGCGACTCCTTGATAAGCTGCTGGTCAACCTCCGCATGGGCACCGAGCTGAAGGTTGACCTGCTTGGTGCCATTCAAATGCTGACGGGCGCCTGGCGAGACGTGAAGACGGACACAGTGGCCAACTGCTTCCGGAAGGCAGGCTTCGTGACGGCGGAACTTGCGGAAACCGGTGAAGACGGCGACGAAGAGCGCATAGACGACGCGTTTCGCGAGTTGTCGGCACTCTTCCCGGCTGCCGTTCCACCCGAAGTGTCTGCGGACGATTTCGTGGAAGTGGACTGCAATGTTCAGGCTGTTGCGAGCCTCGCTGACGAGGACATTGTAGCTGCGGTCGCAGGGACCCAGGATGCCCAGGCCGACAGCTCAAGTGGCGACGAAGATCGTCCGAACGAGGCGGCGGCTACACGCGCGTACTCCGCCGCCGAAGTGGCGGCAGCGTTCGGCTTGATTCGCCGTTGTTGTGGCGACATGGAGGGAACCGGGCTGTCGCACCTGGACAGCCTCGATAAGATCGAGGCCAGCGTCTTCAACTTCATTTCGAAGACGAAGAAGCAGGCCAAGATAAGCGATTTTTTTTCACGGAAATAAAACATTCCGTTGCATCGTGTGTGCGGAATTAGTTGTCATTCTTGAATGCGCCGATTGTAGGTGATCGTCCGCCACAGGTAAGGTCTCGGGGCCTTTATTTTTTTATATCGAATTTTTCATATATCGAACTAATTCGCGATCCCCTTCGAGTTCGATATATCCGTGTTCGACTCTGTATCACTAAGAAGCACGACAAAGTGCACAGATTGCCATTTTCAAACAAAAAAAACAGAAACTAGAAAGATAGACAATGCGTGGGTGTCCTATACAGTACTTTATTTTAAAATAATGTAGAAGGTATCGTTTCTACCCAGTCTTCATCTGTAAAAAGTACACAAAATAAGTGTCCTGAACCTCCCAAGCAGATTGTTTTTATGTACAATACAATGTTATGAATATAAATAGAGGTAATTCAGAAGCGTGAAACGTTTATGCAGGTCTCTGCATCACTGTAAAACCCTATATTTTCGTGAATTATACACTAAATTTAGCGATTTCTACAAGCTGAAATTTGTCTTATGCAAAGTATTTTGTGTGCCTGTAAATTTCACAAATTATCAATTTACGAATGTTAAGGTTTTTACAGTATTTATAGCTGATATGTTAGATAGTGAAAGGTGACAGACGCCTTGTTATAACATTTAGGGCGTACTGAGTGAATCGGAAAGGGAATTTTCATGTCATTAGGAATGCATTTGCCTTCCGCTGAGGGAGAATGTTCCCATCCGTCTTCTTACCAGTCACGAAATGCGCTGAACAGACCTGGAATCGGGCTCGGGTGTTATGCGACAGATCACGATGATGTTAAAGATACGTTGAACTTACCCGACTGTGTTCTGTAGGCATGAAATCCTTGCGGTACAGCGTGGAAAGCCACTCTCTTTTTTGTTTTGGATCCTTGGGGAGCCAGTGAAACTTCACTACACCGCATTCACAGGACGTTTGCTGGTGCACAGCACACAGCTGTCCACCAGCAAACCACAGCTGCCCACCCCTTTTACCGGTACAATGACATAGATTTTATCACGCGATTCCGACTCTCCAAGGATGCTACTGTCTGGCTGTTGAGCAGAATCGAACACAACATCGCCTTTGACTGCCTTCACAACTGCCCTTGTCAGCCCATCAACCAGCTCCTGGTCGCTCTTCGATTCTATGCGACAGGCACCTTTCAGGCATACCTCGGCAAACCTCACTCATGAAGGCCCTCACTCACCCTCATCTTTCCAGGTAAGGTGAGGGTGAGGGAGTTTCTTAACCATTAAAATTCTTGAGTGTGAAGGTGAGTGAGGGCTGTGAGGATTGTGAGAACGTGACGGCGGTTAGAGGGTGAGGGCCGTGAGTGCATGAGGGCCGTGAGTGCCTTTAATCTGGCGCGTGCTAAAAGCGTCTATACTAAATAAAAACTCAAAATGTCTTGTGCAGAAATAATTTGCAGCTTCGTTAAACTTCCCTTCTTTTTCAGCGTAGAAATAGTTATTAGGTACGCCCGTTTGGATTAAAAACAACACACACCCTTCAAATTGTCTTGAAAAAGCATTCCTCGGCTGAAGTTCGTTGCCGTCACATGAATATCTGACACCTATTATGACGGACACACATACCTTGTCGCTGTGTCCCGACACCCCATTGGAAGATACGTCTTTCAGCTCCTTGTTCTTTGTTATTTGTTGGCATCGCTTCTCCATCATGTGCGGCGCTCCCTGTTCAGAAAGGACAGTTGAGAAATCGAAGGCTGGCAAATCACACGTGAAAATAATGCCGGGTTCTTCCCATACCGAGAGCATCAAAGAAAGCTGACTGATAGCCTCAATTCTTGCAGGGTGCTTGTCGCCCTTCCAATGTACTTGTACGTCGGTTGTGAACACACTTGGGTCCTTGCTGTTTTGAATGATGAGTGCCCCGATTTTCGTGTCGACAATGTCTCTGACACTAACAGCGTCAAACAGGGGTGCTGCCCATGTTGAGCCACCTTATTAGCATGTGACTCATGATTGAAATAAACGCCTAATCGACTATAAACCAAAATCCCAAAAGCGTGTCTGCAACGTGACAAAAGAAGCGAAGCAGGGGCGCGCACTGTTGTGACCGAGGGGTTCCCCAGGCAGCCTCAGGCAGGGCCAGGCCAGGACAGGAACCGCAGGCCGACTCCAGGCAGGAACATCACGAGATGGGAGGGTCTCTCGCGACAAACTCTGTTTAATTACATATATACAGAAGTATCTACATCGTCCGAGAGCACACTTTGCGACCTCTTGTTTACTCCTTTATATAGGGTCGCTGTTGGTGCCCCAGCGGTTGGCAGCCAATGGTGGCCGAACTGCCAACCAACGTCATGTCCAGGCCCGCCCCCACTCATCCCCTCGAGCACGCACACACACACACGCACATACTGCAGTGGCGGACGGACTTCACATTCCGGCGCCGAGGCACTCTCGCCCTCGATAAGCCGCGCCGAGGAGTCGATGACAAAGGGTCTGCTGTCAGCCCGTGAGACGTTGACCGTGATGGTGATGATCCCTCCATTAGGCGGCGTCGTGGCTCAGGAAAGGGTTTGGCGGGATAATCCGCAAGTGGCGCCAGACGACAACCCGAACCGAACGCACACCTCCCGGAAGTCCCGCAGCCGGCGTCGTCACCCGGAATCTTCGCCCGGCAATCCACCCGGTTCCTGCGTCGACTGACCCCCGCCTCGGGCCAACGCAATTACAGCCAGAAATAAGAGTCCAGCTCAGCTCCGCGCCCAGGTGTGGCGACGTCAACACGGCGCAAGGCGACGCTGTCAGTCCACAACGGCTCAGACGGCCGGTCGCCGACCCTCAAAGGGATGGCCAAGCCCCGCCCCGGGTGGACAGCAAGAAGGGCGAAGAAGGAAGGGACATGGCCCTTGGCCAAGGCCTATCACTTAACAACACCTCCCGCCGCCACCGAGCTCATCAGGAGGGTAGCCAAGTCCCACACTGCATGCACCGCGGCAGTAGCCTTGCCTTCTTGGGGAGAGGGTGCCGGTTGTTGCGTCATCCCGCCTTGTGACGCAGGGGAGAGCCGGATCCGAAATCTCTGGAGTTGAGGGGGGGGGGGGGAACCTCAACTCAGGTCACAAGACGAAGGCATTGAGCGAGACAAACATGGCAAGCCACGATCCCAGCACCGACAAGTGCCTCGTCCTCCCCCGATTCGCCAGACCAAGCAAAAATAAAGACAACCCTCCACCTATTACCTAAAGCAGTGGTCTCAAACTCATTTTGGGCGTGAAAGGCCAGATAGTCCAC
>JAZHYW010008324.1:0-77099 GCA_037355805.1 Ixodes ricinus
TTTGCCGAGTGTCAAGTCAGTATCGAGTTGCAACCGTAAAATATCGGTCCCGAAGCGCTTACCAACAGCGTAAATACAGCACTTCCATCAAACGCGCGCGAACACTCCGAGTGTGAACAGGTGTTTAAGTGGCTCTTGCTGACACTGTCGTAGTTCAAACGTATCTTTTTTAACGTCGGCTCGCTCTTGCATCTCCGAGGCAGCGAAAAAACGCCGTGGCAATTTGTTTCTATCTACGTCGCTTTGCAAACGACTGACACGGGCCGCCTTTTACCAACAATGACGGTTGGGTTGACTTCTGGAGTCTTCGACGGAAGACTCGCCGCACTTCCCAACAGGCATACCGGCGTATGGGACTAGTCCCATGCTGTCGCTGTAGCGAAAAATGTCTCATTGAATTTCGCTCAGCTGCGATGTGTCCATGGCAATCGCGGCGATGAGGGGCGCCGATTCAGAAAATACGTCTGTGACATCAGCGCCATTAGCGCAGTAAAACCTACCGGCGCACCCCCAACTCGCTGCCGCTGACGCTCCCATTCTACAGCCGAGAGAACTTCCGGTTCCTGTCCCAGCGTACGTCACGACCGTCAAAATTACGCCGCAACTTGTTTTGCGGTCAGTGGGAGAGAAAGAAAAAGTCGATATTTCATTATTTTTTCGTGTAGAAGTTAATAGAGAGTTTTAGTAGATCGTTCCGATAGCTCCGATACCCCCGATAACTAGACCCTATAACGATATGATGCATGCGCAAAGGCGGCGTCGGAGTATGGGGATATCGTTATCGGAGTCATCAGAACGATCTACTAAAACTCCCTAATGAACCGAGACGAAAACGGATGCCTGTTCGGCATTCAGTGAACGTTGAAGGTTTAATGTAAAAGTTATTCTGGCAAAGAAAGTAAAGGTCATTTCATGGTCCCTTTAACCCTCTTCCCATAGGAAGATATCGCCGCTCCCCAGGCCCTATGTATTTCCAATGGACTATTTTTGGTCCAAATGCTCAGGAATCACTGGGCGGATTGACTTCGGGATGATTTTATTCAAAAGCTAATAATAAAAAATAAACAATTTGCAGCTTTGGCGAACATTTCCCGGTTTCGGGAGTAAAGATTTTCTACGGGAACTTGATTTCTTGCAACTACCTACCTTTTCAATCTGCCATTCATGATCACTACTGAAGAAAACATAGGCACTAATACATTTTCTGACATGGCGTTGCAGTCGGTTATTTGTCATCTTAGCAGATTTCCAAGAAGATCTTCGTTTCATCTATTTCAATAAGGAAATAGGAGGATCAAGTTTTCTCTCCACTGAAAGCTTGAAAATTGCCTTCCCCGATCTATCTCGTGGCGCCATATGTGAGCAACCTTTCATAGTCATTTCACAGTTATGGTCATCGTGTGTTAGTGCGCAGCGACGGACTACTTGCATGACCCCGTTTCTTTCCGTCGTGTTCAAGGTTTCGGGGAGCGCTCTTCACGGATTATTATTTGTTTGTGTATATTGGTGTAGGGATGTGGGCAGAGTTGGGAGTGAATCACGCAGTCGTCCTTTTCGCAAGCGCCGTGTAGGGCAGTGTAAAATTAGCAACGCTTGTTTGTTTAGCCTTTTTTCTCGGTGTAATGCTGCGTATTGTGTGCTCGAGTCAGTGGCGTAGCCAGGAATTATTTCAAGGGGCCTGAGGTTGGTGGGGTGTCTATGACTTGGGGTGCCGGGGAATGGGGAGCAAGGGGTGGAGCGCTAAAACTGCATCTTTGTATTATTGATTGGCGGCGTGCGCGAACTACAGGGTGTTTCTCGAGCTATTTTCATCATCGTTTGTGACGTCGCGGGTAGGACAGACTGGGACAGACCGCGCAGATCTTGGATCCCTCGGCTCGTCACCTCGATTCATGCACTGTTTGGGTAACGCGCGGCAAAGCCTGTTTCACGCTTTGTGTTTATTTGGTGACGTGACATTTGTAGTAGGACATGTTACCAAAGCTTGGAAACGTGACACGCGTGATCGTGCTAACAAACACTTTTTGCGCTAAGGTGTCGAAGCGCTGGGATCTGGGTGTGCTCTTCTCTATCCCAGTACACAAAGCTGGATAAGGAGAACATAATATCCAGAGCGTCAGGCAAGGAACACATGAGCGACAACAACGGACGCCGCGCCATCGTTTCCATAACAACTTGCGCGGATGCTGTGGCGTGGCAACTTCGGCACGGGCCCATGCCGCAGCGTCCTAGGCTGTTGCTATGAGAATCACCGCGCGGCGTCCATTTTTGTCCTTCATCTGTTTCCTGCTTCACCCCACTACAATGCCCACCACAGCGAATCAGGTGTCTTTTTTATTATGACTCGGACAAAATAAAACTGAGAAAGGAATGTCTCATCAAATTGAAAATAGGGAAGCAAAATTCGACAACTTCTCGCGTGTGTATCTCGTTTCACTTACACCTCGGTGCAAGCGACTCCGCTTACCGGTTGGTTCCAATGTGTTCTGTGAGACCTGGTATCTTATTAATTTCAAGTTGATTCCTTTTTACATTTTGTAAACCAGTAACTACATTTCCTCAAAATAACTGGCTCGAAGAAGCAATGGCTGGCTTGCGGAGTCGTGTGTTGTGGTTGTGTGTTTTTAATACAGCCGAAAGTTATTTCGCCTCAATTCGCGACTTGTATCTCAGCTGTAGAAACACGACCGCACGCCGGTGCGATGCTCATCCAGGTCGAAACGGGCAGGGGTGGGGATTGAGCCCAGCATTCCTGGGTTCTGCAGCGCGAGCTTTCGCTCCACGTGCTCCGAGCTGGTGGTGTGCGCTAGCCCACTCGGCCACCGGTCCCCTTTCCGTATTCGTTTCAACTAAATCGCTGCTTATTCACCCGGTCGACACAAAACGTGTCAAGTCCCAGAAAATGAGGTACATACCTGCTATGAATTACTAATGTTTGTATGCTTAATTTCGCGGAGCCAGAGAATTGCGCATGATGCGTCATTCGCTCTTCAGCGAGCGATTTCAAATTTGTAAGCAAGTCCTAGTAAAATTGAATTATACAAATTAATCACTGGTCTGAATTTGCCGGGGCACGGCCGCTGATTTAAGATGTTATAAACAATTATGCTTTCCTTTCGAGTCGCGATGTGACAAGCTTCTTTGCCACGTATTCGATACGGGTAGATCTAAGCCTCCCTCGCTCTCGAGCATTTGCTCGTTAGAAACTGTCGAGTCACACTAGATAGAAGCGCCGGTATCGGCAAGCCCAATGTAGCTAAGACAAGTGTATGGCGCTTTGCAACACACCTGTGCGCTCGTGCACAGCTAAGATGACAGCACATCATTTACTCTGGTGGATGCAAAGCGTTCTTCTACAGGAGCCACCGCAGATCCGAAAAAAGCCATAATCAGAGAGGCTGTGCATAGCCCTGGCGCACGCCGCGCAAGCTCTATTGTGAAAGCCCAGCCTTTTGTTTTGATATTTTGAAGTTTTTAATAAAAAAAGCAACTTCGAGGCGCCCCCCCCCCCCCCGCTGTTAAGTCATTATAAACATCACTCGCAGAATGTCATACATGTATCTTTAATAAATATACCGTTTTTAATCGGCGTTCACACGAACTAACAAAGCAACCCCGTGCTATAAATTATAATATACACGAACTCAACTCTGTGACGTCACGGCGCGGTGGTGGCGCGTCGGGCGCAGTTCCGGTCTGGGGCTGTGGGCAGAAGTCCCCATGCCAGACGTGTATTCCTGCGTTGTTTTGAAAGGAACCAGACAAAAACCTGCCTTCTCGTCAAAACGCCGCGACTGGGGCCGTACCAAAAGAGTCGAGAAAGGCTCGGCGCTCCACCTGTAATGGAGAGGTCCCGGGTTCGATATCTGGACCAGGCGGATTTTTCGGTCGCGCACCAGTCACCTAGCTGTGTTTTGGAGATTTGTGTTTGTCCTTTGTCCCTCTTGTTCCCCTTCTCCAGGGATTATTTTCGTCATTCTTGTACAGCTCGCTTGCACCTTTGCATTTAATTGCATTATAATAATAACTCGTAATTGCAAGCTTCACCCTTGTTGGTGTTAGACTGGTGGCAGCTGATAAAACCCGTTTGCTCTACTGACGTCTAACCCCTGGTTAGCTCAGTTGGTAGAGCTCCCCACCTGTAATAGGAGAGGTCCCGGGTTCGATACCCGGACCAGGCGGATTTTTTCGGTCGCGCACCAGTCACCTAGCTGTGTTTGGAGATTTGTGTTTGTCCTTTGTTCCTCTTGTTCCCCTTCTCCAGGGATTATTTTCGTCATTCTTGTCCAGCTCGCTTGCACCTTTGCATTTAATTGCATTATAATAATAACTCATAATTGCAAGCTTCACCCTTGTTGGTGTTAGACTGGTGGCAGCTGATAAAACCCGTTTGCTCTACTGACGTCTAACCCCTGGTTAGCTCAGTTGGTAGAGCGCTCCACCTGTAATGGAGAGGTCCCGGGTTCGATACCCGGACCAGGCGGATTTTTTCGGTCGCGCACCAGTCACCTAGCTCTGTTTGGAGATTTGTGTTTGTCCTTTGTTCCTCTTCTTCCCCTTCTCCAGGGATTATTTTCGTCATTCTTGTCCAGCTCGTTTGCACCTTTGCATTTAATTGCATTATAATGAAAGGTTTGAAGGTCAGTTTTCATGTCCGAGAATCTGGACATGTGCCGTGAAAAGGGAACAGCAGACGCCGTCGGACAACGACTGCTTGGGCGGCAAGCACTTTGGGTTGAATTCACGGATACTTGTGGTCGTCAGAATTACTTTTTTGTTCCAACATGAACGCCAGAAAACCGTCAAGTTGTGCGGACCACCTGCGGACTACGTTCAGTGCGTCTTCAAGTTCAAACGGCCGCCTGATCGTTCGAACTGTCGTCTGCTCTTTCAAACGTTTCTGCTTGTCGTCTGCTATCTTAGACGACGCCGGCCCGTAGAGCAAATGTTGGCCCGGTACTTGCAAATAAGAAGTAAGTGCAGGCCTCAAAAGACTAAAGTTTGAAGGTTGGTAAGCAGGCTCGATGTAAACAGTAGATATAAGGAGATGTTGATCATTGTCACCAGTGACCACCACCGACTTGTGCCTAATTCACTTCGTCCGATTCTGCTTGCGATTTTCAGTATCGACCCTCTCAGCTACGGTTCACGCTTTTGCAGCCCGAGCGGCGTCACGACTCAAAATTGCGAGCGAAATCTCATCATGCGAATAAGGCTTTAGCGTACATACTGCGGTGTCCACGCGGAATGAATCGCCACATGTCATATTATTCACGCGAAGTTTTGCGGTGTAACGAGCCTCGGTTATTTCGCTGACGCCGCTCAAGTAGTCAGACATCGCCAGGAAGACGTAGAATCAACAATTCGAACGCGAAAAAGGGCAGGGGAACTCACACTGACGCCGACAACATCGCATTTCAATCGTTTGTTTATGGGCGACGGCGAGCTTCTTGCCCCACCCCCATCACGCATGCGCGGCGCCGGAGCTCGCCGTCGCCCATAAAGAAACCATTGAAATGCGGTGTTATCGGCGTCGGCGTGAGTCTCCGCGCTCTTTTTCGCGTTGGAATTTTGATTTTCCGTCTTCCTGGCAATGTCTGACTACTTGAGCGGCGTCAGCGAAATTAACGAGGCCCATCACACCGCAAAACTTCGCGTGAATAGTCTGACATGTGGCGATTCATTCCGCGTGGACGCCGCAGAATGTACGCTAAAGCCTGATTCGCATGATGAGATTTCGCTGGCAAATTTTCAGTAGCGACATCGCTCGGGCTGCAAAAGCGTGAACCGTAGCTGAGATGGTCGACGTCGATACTGAAAATCGCAAGCGGAATCGGACCAAGTGAATCAGGCATACCAAGTCGGTGACGGCCACTGGTAACAATGATCAACATCTCCTTATATCTACTGCTGTTTACATCGAGCCTGCTTACCAACCTTCAAACTTAAGTCTTTGAGGCCTGCACTTACTTCTTATCGCAAGTACCGGACCCATGTTTGGTCTACGGGCCGGTGTCCTCTAAAGAGCAGACGACAAGCAGAAACGTTTGAAAGAGCAGACGACAGTTCGAACGATCAGGCGGTCGTTTGAACTTGAAGACGCACTGAACGTAGTCCGCAGGTAATCCGTAGCAACTGACGGTTTTCCGGCGTTCATGTTGGAACAAAACAAATAAATCTGATGACCACAAGTATCCGTGAATTCAACCCAAAGTGCTTCCCGCCCAAGCAATCGTGGTCCGACGGCGTCTCGTTTTCCCTTTTCACGGCACATATCCACGTTCTCGGGACGAACCGAGCACATGAAAACTGACCTTCAAACCTCTCTCGACTCTTTTGATACAGCCCCAGTCGCGGCATTTTGACGACAAGGCAGGTTTTTGTCTGGTTCCTTTTTCAAAACAACGCAGGAATACACGTCTGGCATGGGCCCTTCCGCCCACAGCCCCGGACCGGAAGTGCGTCCGACGCGCCACCACCGCGCCGTGACGTAACAGAGATGAGTTGGTGCATAGAGCATTGTCCTCTCTCATCACTACCCTCTCGGTCACAGGAGAGCGTCCACGAGGAGGCGCCACCAAACTTCTCGTCGCCAAAAGGCTGAACTCTTTTCTCTTTTCTTCTTGGGAGGAAAGGGGGGGGGGGTGTTGAATCCCAGTAATCCCTTTTCCTGGCTCCGCCACCAACTTGAGTCGGTATTTTTTCTTTTATATTAATTGCGCTGCCCTCGGCTTGGTTGCTCAGGGCTCGCGCTTCTTGATCCATGCTAATCACTGCACAGCGCCGCAGTGGCTGTGAGCAGTGTTTGTAGCAGGGTGTCGGAATACATCGAAAACAAGAGAAAACAAAACGTTATCGAAACGTTATTTTGTATTGTGTTCAAAAGTGAAACCGAAAATATTTTCTTGCAATTTTCGGTCCAAGAGGAAAGTTCAGGAATTTCAGTATCTTCTGGTCCCCAAAGAACCAGTAGATGCCCTCAAAATGTTCCTAAAAAAATAATAATCTGAGGTAGCCGCGCAAACTCATTTGACAAGTGAGATAGTCCCACTGGGCATAGCTCAAAATGCTGGACAAAAAACCGTGTCTTCCAAGAACCACGAATGTATTTTGGGAATAATAATATTATTATTATATCTTTATTGCACGAAGAAATATACATCGTTAAAACATGTCCGCGAAAGCACGTGAGTGCTTGTAGACGTGACCTGACAACCAGCAGAAAAACTACTAACAATATCAAATAATGCAAAGCACAAAATAAACAGAAAAACGCAGTACTCTTAACCCGTACAACAATTTAGAAATCGTAGTTACAACACCAATTTCTAAGCTCTTTTTTGATCACTCCCAACGACTGTAGATGTAAACGTTCGTTAGGCAACAAATTAAAGTAATGAGGAACGTAAAAACACCGAACTCGCTTATCGTAATTTGTGTGTACCCTAGGGAGGGCAAATCGCTCTATTTTTCTCAAAACCTTTTGTTTTTATACAGGTTTTCGTATACGTACTATTATAATAATTCTTAACTAGTATATATATATATATAATCTTTCACTTGACAAAAGCTGTAGCGAACGCATTTTTGACTCTGTTATTACCTCATCCAATTTTGTTCCCTATGCTGAATTTCTACAAACGTTATGCAAAATATTATCTCATTTACTTTTTCTAAAGTTCGAACAAGAACCATAAAGTGTTACACCATACCGAAGCACAGACTCTCACAGAGCTTGAAAAACCCTTATTCTCAAATTCAGGTTGGCTACAACTCGCAAACGACATAAAAATGCAGATCGTCGTTTCGCAAGATACTCTATGTGACTATTCAAAGAAAGATGTGCATAAAAAAACACCTAGATATTTTATCAAAGATACATATTCAAGCGGCATACAATTACATTTCTCGCAGTTAGATCGATGCAGAACCAGCGGTATATAAATGTTATTGATTTATAAGGATCGCGGAAAACACATTAGTTTCGCGTCATCTATGTTAACATATATGCGATTGTTTTTGAACCATGCCATTAGCTCGTAGATATCGGCTTGAAGGGACGACAGAGCTTCCGATTCATTGTTTCCCGCGAGTACAAGAGCGGTTGTCATCGGCGTATTGAAAAACGCGTGAAAAATAGTTCAATTTACCTATTTCATTAACGTGGATGTTAAAAAGGAGCCAAAATGAATCCTTCAAGGGACACCAGAAGGAATTATTAGTAAATTACTTTTAAAATCACCAATCTTTACTAATTGACTCCGTTCTGAGAAGTAGTTGGTTGAAAAATGCTATATATGGGCTTCTAAAGGCCCAGGTGCTCTAGTTTGTATATGAGTAACTTGTAATCAATTCAATCAAACGCTTTTTATTTAATCTAGAAATAAGGACGAAATTAATTTTATCAACAATATTGTCATGAATTTGGTCGGACAAATCTTCCTAGCAATGTAATTGTTACTCTATTGTGTCGAAACCCGTACTGTGAGTGACATAGTAAAGAACGTTTATCACAGGTCAGCTTTCCGTTGCTTACGGTTACGCTGACATACTCGTTACTTGCGTGTGATTGGATGGTATTTCCGACATATATTAAGCATATTTGAATAGCAAGAAAAACCCGGCTGGCTCTCCGGAATCTCGACTTGATTGAAATATCTTAGTTGAAAAACTGGCGCTACATGGGATTCACTAATCGCAAGAACTGGAAACCTATATTTAAAAATAAACTGTCTGAAGTCAGACAGACGTCAACGTAGTCCCCTCACATTCCACTGAAAAACGGTGGCTCCCTTTACGTTATCTTCAAAGAGGGGGCACTAGCCATTAGATTGGCACGTGCTTCTCATCATCGATATAATTGCTGGTTCAAAGACCATAACTCCCTCAATTATGTTCTTAGAGGTGCACGATGGCAGTTGTGAAACTAAATTTCGAAGGATAGAATAGACAAGACCTATTATGTCGCTGAACGTCATGGAGCCGAACGCAGGGAATGGTAGCTCCTGGACGGGGGCAGCACGTCTCACTGCGCCACATGTGTGTGCTAGTGCCGGACCTCGATTGAGGTGTCGGAGAAGCGCTTGAGATCTGTGTTGCTTGTGGTGGCTTATTAGCAGGCACGTTCTGTTTTACCCTCTGTTCAGTTGATGGAGCGGTCCTCATCTTGTTCTTTTTGTTCTTCTGCACCACTTGTTCCTTGCACTGAGGATGGTGCGTTTGATGTTTCTTGCACTAAGGGCGGAAAAGACTCCAAAGAGGGTGGGTCATCTGTACGTGGAGGGCTTTGCCGTGGTAATCGTATGAAGGTTTTGGTCTTCTTAACGGCAGTAAAAGATACTTTGCAGTTTACGTAGTCTGCTGGATGGTTTCCACCGCAGTTAGCGAACTTCATAGGTACCTTCCCCTCGCACTCTTTGGTGAGGTGTGGATCTCCGCACTTTTTGCACTTAGGGCTTTTTTGCAACACTTCGCAATATGGCCAAGTGCTTGATAATTGTAGCACCTGGGTGATGCCTCAATGTACTCAGCAACTTTATGCCGGTTGAACCCAAGGTTCCCTTTTGATGGACGTTCTGTATTCTGACGGAAGGTGAGAACAACAAGGTCGGATGATGTTGATGCGTCACCAGGCTTTTCTCGACGGTGATAATGGCGGCGAGCCGCGACGACACCCTCTGGTTGCAGGAACTCAGCCAGTTGAGCGTCCGTGTACCACAGAGGTACTCCCTTGATTAGTCCAAAGTTCTGGAGGTAGGTAGTAGGAATGGTGACTTGTACTGCTATGTCCCCAAGAGTTTGTACCTGCATGCGTTTGTTGACAGAAGAGACTTCTGCAACTTCCACTAGAAGACCACCCCTGGCTGTAAATTGGTGGTATATAATAGGGCCGCCTGCTGACATATTCACATCAGTGCTCAACATCAGCGGGTTCAGTTGCTGGAGGCGTTGTGCCTCATTTGTAGGCGTCAGGAGTACCGGGACTCCCGTTGTCCTTTGTCTGCGATGTTGTACAAGGATGAATCCTTTAAGGTCTCCTTCTCTTGATTCGTGATTTATTGTGATAACTTCTGCTTCCTCTTGTTTGGCAGATGTCATCGACGATTAAGCGGAGTCGCCGTCAACGTCAGTAGGTCTTTTTTGCAGACTGGTGTGTCCTGACTGATTATCTTGGTTGTTGCGGCAGCTGCGGTTCATGTCAGCCGGTGTCTGCTGAGAGCATTTAGGATCTGACGCTGATGCCGGTACAGGAGTACTGGGCAGAAATACGAAGTAGTTGCCACTGGTGCTTAACCGACAATGCGTGCCTGGATGGAATGGGTGAGCGCAGCATTAGATCTAGCCGGTCCTGTTCCGGTGCTCATCTTTGAACCCTTGAAAAACCCCTTTCTGGGGAACTCCAAGGGCCCTTTCATGTGTGGCCTGGCTGGTTGGAGAGTCTTTGGCAGTCGTCGATGATAAAGGCGGCTGCAACTTGGTTTCAGGTCCCCTTCTTGTTTGTGCAATGATTTTACCTTGGGCAGGCGTTCGGGATTGTACGTCTTGTTTCCTCGATAACTCGTTGTCTTTTTCAGCAACCATTTATTGAAGATAAACCTCTTCTTCTTCCCTTCCCATTAGTTCCGAGATATGGATCGAATGGGTGTGGAAGAAGATCTTGAGTAAATGGTTGCTATCTTCGTCTCACCTTAGCATGGACTAACCGCGAATGCTGTGCTATGCTTACGTTTCAGCTTGGGTCCAGACGCAGCCGATGCTACGAGCGCGAGAGTGTGGCCCTGAATAGTGCTTGCATTGCACGAGCGCGCGTGCATTCGCAAGGACGCTGGAAGCCGGAGCTCGCGCTTGTAGCATCGGCTGCGTCTGGACCCAAGCTGAAACGAAGTATAGCGCAAGCGGCTGGCCTTGACTGCCTTGACTGGAGCACTCGCTGCACGAGCGCTCGTTCACCCGCCGAGGCTTCATTCGAAGCAACTAGCTCGCGCTTTTAGCACGCGCGGCTAACAATAGTCCATACTAAGGTGAGACGGACATAGTCCAGCATTGTGTTTGCCCTTTTTAGGGGCGAAGCTCCTTAGGGGCTAGCCATGTCCGTATGTCCGTCCGCCATAGGCCGGCGTCGGGTGCTCGTGCTTCTGCTCGTGAGATCACGTGCTCACGAGCACGTGAGCACATGCTCACGTGCTCGTGTAGAGAAACAGAAATTGGAAAAAAAATGAAAAAAAAATTATGAAAAAAGAAAAAAGAAGAAAAAAAAAGAGTAGGGGATTCTGAGATGCCATCCCATCTGTCTGCTTAAAAAAAGAAAAAGAAGAAAACCACACACTCTCCTACCGCCATGAATGAAAAGGACCGAAAAGCTCGGCATGCAGCGCCTCAGCGTCTAGGTAGACAGCGAGCTGCTCCGGAGACCAGGGTGCGAGAAGCTGCTGCGCAGCATCAAAAACGCCAAGCGGACCCGGAGTTGAGAGCTTGGGAAGCGGCGGTAAAGCGTCAACGCCGACAGCAAGCAGCAGGGTGTAGGCCCGTTTGTCATGTGCGCATTCGTCATAGGCCAACTGGTAATAGGCCCGTTCGTCACAGCGGAACATTCGTCATAGGGGAATTTGTCACTAGGAAAGTTTGTCACTGTGCGAACCGGATATTCGAACTTGCCCAAGTTATATTGACTTGGTTTTGCATGCAATAGAGATATCCCCACAACCACAATAATAAAGATTAGTTGGTTATAATTCATTTTTACTGAAGAGAGGGAACATCCAAACAAGTCATCGTTGTACTTAGAAAACAACAGGTTTATTGAGCGAAATAAAAACAAATTAAAAAGTGATATTCCGAGCTGCCGACCTCAAGGTTTCAAGATGATTGCGACCATCGTAGCGGCTCACAATGATCTGAAGACGCCGGTTGCAGTCGTCGTGCTTTTGGACACCCTCGAAGATGTCGTGCCGCCCTCTGCCTGAGCCAGCTTCATCTCTGCCAAGGACTGCTCTCTCTTGATGCAGCCCAGATATTGGGAGAACTGCAGCCCACGTTGCTCTTGCATAAAGAGAAAAAGGACACACACACAGGTGGAGAAATCTTTTCGTGTGGGCACCGTACTCAAATATTGAGCCACAAATGCAAAAATGTACTACAGAAAACTTCCAAGTTCTCAGAGGGTTAGTTCAGTTCCTACCTGCAGTCCCCGTTGCCACGCTTCGATGCTGTTGTTCGTCCTTGGCATTTGTGCTGGTGTTGATTCTCTGACTGACCAAACCAGAGGAGGGAAGGTGGCCGACGACAAGCCGTTTCGACGGGGTCTCCCAATTTACACGTCCTCAGAATAGTCCGCCACGAGTGAGGCGTCGGTGGGGAAAACTTCGAGAAGGTCCTTGAAGGCTTCGGGAATGTCGGCGGTTGACAAATAGGCAAATGCTGAAACTTTCTCATCTAAAAATTCACAAAAAAAGTAACCAATTGGCTTAACCTATGACGTCGAAAGAATCAGGATTCTTTCGCTTTCGCCTTCTCAGCTGTCGTGGAAGAAAAAGGAATCACCTTAGGCTGTGGTCTGCATGTAGGTAAAACAGTCATTATCTTAATATGTCGAGCACTGTGCTTTTGCGCTGCAATACACTTTACCTTAAGCTCTGTGGGCCTTCGTATGTCGGCTCTGCAAGATGGCACGCTGTACTCGAATTGCGCCCGCTGCCTTTGTTTGCGGATTGTGCGCCGAAGTGTTGACGGTGCAAGAATCTGCGATGCAGTGTCGTCGTTGACACAGGCAGCCGCGTCCAGAAGTATTCGGTGCGGTGCTAGACGGCCTTTCACTGGAATAAAGGACATTAGTGAGGATAGAAATCACAGAGAAGATGCAAGCGAGCTGTTGAGCTTTCAACATTGTAAAACCCAAGACTTAGGACTAGGAAAGAAGAAAAAGGGGGACATGTCCCGTTTTTCTTCTTATTTTTTTGTTTTGGGAATAAAAGAGCAGGAACAGATTTTGGTACATACCAGCCTTTTCCTTCATCTGATGACGAACCCGAAGTACGTTTATCTCGGTGGGGTCAAATACATGCGTATGGTCACTGGAATAAGAGATTACACGAGTCTTGGCCTGATCGATGACTATTTTAGTTTTACGAAGTCCTCTTCGGCGGCAGGCCCAGTAGAACGTAGTTTCGCTAACCTTAATGCAAGTGTAGGAATGTCCTTCGTGAAGAAGCATATCTCCCACCTCTCTTAGTAGTAACTACCTCCATTTAGAAATCGAGAGTGAGACGGGAAGCAAAATAGATCCGTCTTTTATTAATCCGGAAGCAACCGGCAAAATAAAACCATGAAGCGGGAAAAAAAAGATTCGGGTTCAGTGGGCCATTTTTTTTATTGTGAACTTTATGTTCTCGAAGTTCTTCTGTTAGTAAGGTGACCCAGATAATACAACTTGCAGGCTAAAGGCCTGCATGTTACTCTAACTTGGGGTCATTGGGACATGCTTTTGTTCCCGTTCGTACAGTAGTCAACCTCACTGACCTTGTGCGGATTTGGTTGGGTGACCCCTTTCAAAACTTTCCTAAAGAAACAAAATAGAAAAGAAAAAGTTTGAGGATCTTGGTGTCATTTTGTGACGAACTGCCACCGTGACGAATCATCCTATTACGAATGTTCCGCTGCGACGAGCGGGCCTGTTACCAGTTGCCCTATGACGAATCGACATGTGACGAATGGGCCGTATCCCCAAGCAGCAATACGTATGACCAAAATCAGTATCATCAGCACCACCCGAGCTTCGCCCCAATAAACATCATTCACCACGTGGAGATGCGGTCATTTTTTTCTCTATCTCTTTTTTGTTTTGTTCTTTGTGTATCTTCGTACGTCCAGGTGGCATCTTTGAGAAACATGAATTGAGTGCCTTCATACAAGCGCGCGCTTTTGCTTGAGTGGTGACATCTCAGCCATTTTTACGCCCAATCGTTTTTGTTATGCATTTTAAAGTCCGCGCAGTGCGGTGTCACTCAGCTCGAGCGCGTAGATTTGGCGAATGCATGGACGCCATTTAGCGCCCAGGTCCACACCTAGAGCGCGAGGGCGTCACGCGCTGACACATTCAGTGCAACAATGGATGTCTTCACCCTGAGACAGACAGACATGTAGGCACCCTAACATGAATTAGAGTGCCTTCATACACACTCGCGCTCTTGCTTGAGTGGTGACATCTCAGCCATTTTTACGCCCAATCGTTTTTTATGCATTTTGAAGTACGGGCAATCCGGTGTCAATCAAGCTTTGGTACAAAAATATCATCTACATATCTTCTGATGAAGCCCACGTCATCAGAAGATATGTAGATGATATTTTTGTCAGCACGTTTGGAAGAAGGAAAGTCGGAGTATCTTGAGAAGCTTATTAGGTCAATGGCCCCGGGTTACATTTCACAGTAGAAAATCCAGAGGAGAACATGTTGCAGTTTTTGGACTTGCGCATTCAGGTGAAAAATGGTTTATGTTGGGAATATGGTAAGAAGATGGCTAAACCGGTGCTTCCCAAACAAAGTTGTCACTCTAAAATTGTTAAGGCGGCAGTTGCGAAATCATTAATCGGTAATACGCAAAAAGGTCATGTACCCATTTCATGAGTCAAGCTTTAAAAGACAATGGGGAAGACTGGAGGACGCGGGGTATGAGGAAAGTTTTCTGAAAACGACAACTTTCTGTTCAAATCAAAGAAAAGCGGGATGAACTGAGTGTGAGGAACCGACGAGTTGCTATACCGTATTTTCACGATATTTCCCATAACATAAGAGCGTCGGCGAAAAAGTTTGGCGTAGAAACAGTGTTCACATCCGATTTTAAGTTATGCAAACTTACACCTTTTGAATCGAAACAGGAAGTTTGCCAGAAGGCACATCGCGAAAAGTCGGTTTCGTGTGAGAATTCTGTGGTTTATGAGATTCCTTTGGAGTGTGGTTTTAAATACGTAGGACGGACGACGAGATGTGTAAACGATAGACTGACGGAACACAAACGGAATGTGAAAAACAACGCGTCCAATTCCGAGTTAGCAAGGCACCTTCTATAGTAGGTTACAAGTCAAGAAGGTAGCGGCAAATGCCCCTCAAAGGGAATCATATATCCCTCCGCCACCTCCCCATCCAATAGCGTCCCATCGTTTCCGTGACGTCGTGGCCAACGCGGGAGATGGTTTTGCCTTGCTTTGAATATTTGCTTTATCTTTCGACCTTGACTTAGCGTTGTGGAAGCCACGAGAGGGAGATTAGAAGTCATATTTTTTTCCCCATGGAAACAAAAACGACTTTGGGGAGTAGCCTCCCCCCCCCGCTTGATACAAAGGCCACTTTCAGGGGCTCGGTTTCCTCTCCGATAAATACAAGGGTGACTTTCTTAAAAAGAAGGGGGGGGGGGGGTTCGAGGCAACTTGGCATCACTCTGTAGCCATTATCTATTCGATTGAAGCGGAACAAGGGGTGTTTCTAGGAAACAGGGAACTATTCTTTGACTGCGGATGGATTTCAAACAGCCGCATCACGATTATGGGAGGAGCTTCTCTACCTTCTTGACTTGTAACCGACTATAGAGTGTAATAATGGACCTTTTGGCGAATATGTGCTGCCACCTAGACACGCGACTGGGTTCGAGACTAAGCGGACAGAAAACAACGCGCGCGCAGGGCCTCGCCCACCCGTTCTACACCCAAAACGTCAGCTACATCCTGTTCACCCATTGAGGAGCTGTGACCTAGATACGGCTCCCCCAAACTCGCCTTTGTCCCCATCGTGCGTAATCTTCTGCCCCGAAGTCGACACGAAGAAACCACCTTCCCTCTCTCCTCAGCCAGAAGTAAGAGAGAGAGGATACTGAAACCGTTTACTCTCGAACCGATGTTTCTACCTTTGGCGAATATGTGCTGCCACCTAGACACGCGACTGGGTTCGAGACTAAGCGGACAGAAAACAACGCGCGCGCAGGGCCTCGCCCACCCGTTCTACACCCAAAACGTCAGCTACATCCTGTTCACCCATTGAGGAGCTGTGACCTAGATACGGCTCCCCAAACTCGCCTTTGTCCCCATCGTGCGTAATCTTCTGCCCCGAAGTCGACACGAAGAAACCACCTTCCCTCTCTCCTCAGCCAGAAGTAAGAGAGAGAGGATACTGAAACCGTTTACTCTCGAACCGATGTTTCTACCTTTTGGCGAATATGTGCTGCCACCTAGACACGCGACTGGGTTCGAGACTAAGCGGACAGAAAACAACGCGCGCGCAGGGCCTCGCCCACCCGTTCTACACCCAAAACGTCAGCTACATCCTGTTCACCCATTGAGGAGCTGTGACCTAGATACGGCTCCCCCAAACTCGCCTTTGTCCCCATCGTGCGTAATCTTCTGCCCCGAAGTCGACACGAAGAAACCACCTTCCCTCTCTCCTCAGCCAGAAGTAAGAGAGAGGATACTGAAACTCAGTTTACTCTCGAACCGATGTTTCTACAAAAGGTCCATTGTAAAGCCAACTGGTTTGAAACGGAAATAATTCACAAAGAACGTAATGATATGAAACGTGTAGTACAAGAAACAATTCGGATAAAAACGTCTGGCAACTGTATCAGTCAGGCGTCATTGCAGTTTGGGAACGAATGTAAACAATTTCTACGCTTGTAATGTTTTTCTTTTTTTTTATTAGCGAGTATTTATATGTGTGTTCTTGTATATGTTCGAGAAAGTCGCGGTGTTTAGCCAATTGTGGTTCGTTGCAGGAGGGCAATGTCGTTCTCGGTTTAGGAGACGGCCCCAGGTTCCGACTGTTAGCAGTGTCCAGTATTGTTTCTTTGGACTGATTGAGTTGTTAGAGGAAACGCATCTTTCAAGGTCAAACCCTTTCTGTGTGTTAAGTAGTGATTCACCGACGTTCGCCGGGTGGCGGTGGTTGTGCTAGAATGTGGCCCTTTGTGGTGAGTGTTTCGCAGACGAGGTCACGGAGATAAGAGAAGGTTTACCAAAATGTCATTGTCCGCTTGTCAATTTGTTTTTTTTGTCTTGTGAGACGGCGTTGGAATTGTGGTATAAAAGGCGTGTACGAGATAAACTTTGCAGCTGAGTTTGAGACGTTGCCTCCTCTTTTTCTACCTTCTGTTGTGTTCTCTTCTGCCCCAGTCTCAGGTTTACAATCATGGTCTTTTTCTTCTTGCGCTACTTCGTACCCATTTGTCAATATACTCAAAGAGAAGTTTTATTGTCTCAAACACCCAACCAGATGTTTAATTTTACTCAAAACCACCAGACGGGCACTGAAAATGTTGTCAGTAGAGCAGTTATTGTGATTTCAATCATATTATAACAGCGGCACAATATTAGACATCCGTATTGGTTGATAGAAGACACTGCACGATGAGCATTTGTAAATAATCATTCTTGGTATGAAATAAAAGGCAAACACACTTGTATTCAACGAATATAATGTTAGGGTACATAATATTTTTAAGAGCAAACTTGCTGCTTTTTACAAGTTCCATACGTTGCAATGAAACTGTAATGCTTAATGCAGTTAGCAAGCAAAGTTTTTGTGATTTATTATGCGCGCGAATTACCTTTTGTAATCAATTCTACATGCTTATCACCACACAAAAAAGTATGATGTGCTCTGCAAGCTATTTTTGCTCAGCCAAAATATCTTAGACCAATCACATGACTGAGTTACCTGGAAAATTAAACCAATGATTGGAACGTCTATGGAGTTTTCTTTATTCTAGCATTTTTGGTTGTTAGTCACGTGAAACTAGATGTGTATCGGAAGTTCGTGTGAGGACATTAGACTCGACACAATTTTTTGTTTTGGCGACTGATGCTTGCTCATATAGAAACAGGCTGTTAATTCCGCTGTTCAACGAATAGTTAGTATGGCTATATGCGCACAAAACAAATAAATACTATAAAAAAATAAAAAATATCTAGAATTTTATATAATGTGTGAAAATGCATTCTCTGATTACTATCTTGGTTATGATGACAAATTTGCAGCGACATTCAGTTTAACTTCTTTAAAACCTAAATAGTTTGGATCAATCCTTACAACATTACTCTTTCGTCTGGCTGGCGCAAACAATGCGTGATCAAGAACTTCCCAGACAAATTTTGTAGCGGAAGAACAGAGGCAGCACCATGACGCTTGCGCAGCATTCGATTGCAGGCACCTTCCTGCGTCATTATGCCAAAAGGCGTCATTTTATGAACATTTGGAACTGCGCTACACGAGTTAGTTTGACAACATGAACAAGCATAATAGCGATGTTTCCATAGACTGCAGACCAAAGCGAGAGCGAAAATCAAGTTTACGTCAAACTCGGTAAATCTAAAACACAGACCTCTTAAATTGTTAAGAACACTTATGTCAAAAAAGCAGCAAAGTGTCCGAGGAGCTTTGAGTGGCACTCGCGCCTCAATAACGGTACAACGCCCTTGAAGTTAAGGAGAGGTCGGAAAAAAGAGGGGTGAAAATCGGGCTAGTTAGTATCAGTTCATGATAGAGTAAAAAGCGCACAAAAAACAAGGACGAAAAAAAGAGCACGACGTACGACAGACAAGCGCTTGTCTGTCGTTTGTGTCCTCTCTTCTGCGCTACAAAGTCAGTCCCTGCGATTTTTATCACACCTCGTATATCTCATATTTTGCGCCTCAGTTGTTCGATAAATGATCAGCAAGGACGTTCTGTCTTTAGCAAGTGTGATGGTGACCAGCTTTGACAGAAGAGATGATCTCTGGAGAGCTGTTATTCATTGTGAGGACAAGATAATAAACTATTTTGTTTGAAGCATGGAGTGATATGTGCACAGCAGCTCAATGTGACAAATACAAACACGAATGATGGTTGCAGGCAGGCAACTGTGGCTGCCATGTGCCACGATACCTTTTAATATTGTCACGAATGACAAATGATGAGGCAGAGAATAACTAAAGGAACTAAACGTTTAATGAGGGCGAACTTGTGCCCAAAAATAAAAAGGAAACAAAAGATAACAGCAGAGCGTCGTGGGCGTCGAAATCGGCGAAAGAGCAGAGTCGAACGCTGGGGCGAAACTGACTGCAGATCGCCGCGCGGAGCCCTTATGTAATCGCGTTGTCTTCTGGAACAATCGGCCTAGAAGGTTCGGCGACTAGAACATTCGCACCTCGAACAGGCGACAGAGTTCTCGAATTCACCAGAACCTTAAGCTGCAAGAATAAATAAAAGGACGCGTAACTCCCGGGAATCGAACCCTGGCTCTTCGCGTGGGAGGCAAGCGCGATAACCGATAGGCCACGGCCGCGCTGCCTACCTGGCGCGCGGCATTACTCCCCCCTCAAAAAAAATGCATCGCCCCGATGCAACACAAAACAAAACAAAGCACATAAAAAGGACGGCAAACTAAAGAGTCATTTGGAACACATAAGGTCCACAGTCCTATCGAGCGTAGTACGGCTTCAGGCGCACGACGTGGACGACTTCAGGTCGTGGTGGGCGGCGTGATGAGGTTCTTGTTCCGTCGGGCATCACCTCGTAGTTCAGCTCCCCGAGGCGACGAAGTACCTTGTATGGTCCAAAGTACCGTTTAAGCAGTTTCTCACTGAGGCCGCGGCGACGGATGGGCGTCCACACCCACACCCTGTCTCCGGGCTGGAAGTGGACATCCCTGCGACGAAGGTTGTAGCGGCCCGCGTCGACGCGTTGCTGGTCTTGAATCAGGAGTCGGGCGAGCTGGCGGACTTCTTCGGCCCGTTGAGCAACCACCTGGGCGTCGTCGCTCTCATTGTCAGCTGGCTCATGGGGCAGCATCGCGTCCAGCATGGTCGTTACCTTCCGACCATGTACCAGCTGGAAAGGTGTGAACCCAGTGGTCTCTTGAACCGCCGTATTGTAGGCGAACGTGACGTAGGGCAACACCTCGTCCCACGTCTTGTGCTCTACGTCGACATACATAGAGATCATGTCGGCGATTGTCTTGTTAAGGCGCTCCGTCAGCCCGTTGGTCTGCGGGTGGTACGCAGTGGTACGACGATGGCTGGTGTGACTGAGCCGGAGGATTTCTTGGGTCAGCTGTGCCATGAACGATGATCCGCGATCTGTAATCAGAACTTCGGGAGCGCCGTGCCGGAGGACGATGGACTCGATAAAAAATTTTGCGACTTCCACAGCAGTCCCTGAAGGAAGGGCTTTCGTTTCGGCGTACCGTGTGAGATAATCTGTGGCGACGATAATCCATCTGTTATTTATTATATACGCGGATGACACCAGCATATTTTTTCTGATTCTAGAGAAGGGGTGCTCACTTTCAAAGCAAATTATTTTTTAAATAAATTAAAATCCTGGGTAGTTATGAATTCCCTTGTTATTAACACATCAAAAACAAAGGCAGTTTTATTTCAATGCCCAGGATCGCGCATTACGTTGTCACGCGATTTGTTTTTGGGGGAGTGTGCGATAGAGTGCGTTGACAGTATAAAGACGTTGGGGGTAATATTTTCTTGTCACATGTCTTGGAATAATCATGTTACCTATATTCATAAAAAAACTATGCAAAGTTGTCGGAATAATGAATAAATTCAGGCACATACTTCCGGTAAATATTAAAAAACTAATTTACAATGCGTTGTTTTACCCTGTGCTCTGCTACTCCCACCTGGTATGGGGTTCGACTACAAAGGGCAACATTGACAACTTACGCCTATTAGCAGAAAAAGGCACTCAGGATAATCGAAAATGTTCCGCGTGACTATCATTCCCTTCCTCTTTTTGAAAAACATAAAGTCATTGATATAACCAATTTGTATGCACATAGACTGATAGCTAATTATCAACGATCCGTAAGGGAAAATAATGTCATTTCTTTAGATCTTGGTAATCTAGAAGCAAACGAGTCTGTATACCCATCGCGACGTAGGCCCCCTGGCGTATTCCCTTTTCAAGGACGAATTTTGGTCTACAAAGATATCGCCACCAATTACCACTTTTATTAAACACCCTGTTTTCCCGTGATACCGAAATGCACTCTGTTAGTCATCGTTCCATTCAAGAAGCTTTATAATAAGTAACCACCACTTTTTTGTGTACTGTTGTTTGCGAAGTTGAATTCTTTATGTTTTTCTTGTGTTTATCCTCTGTATAGCAAATGTATGTGTGCGCATATTCGTTCTTTTTTGTCTGTATGTGCCAGTGCCGCTCTTACCTTGTTCTGGGGCGCTGGGACTCGTCAAGCTGCAGGCCTGCAGCTTTTTTTCCAGCTCCCCTGTCACAAATGTACTGTTTGTGGCAAAATAAACGAATTTGAATTTGAATTTGTTTCCTTGCGTCGATGGTGGGAAAGGACCAAGTAGATCCATTCCGATCTGCTGGAACGGTGCGGTCGGGGGAGCAATCGGCTGCAGGAGACCTGCCGGCTTCGTCGGCGGTTTCTTGCGTCGCTGGCACTCGTGGCACGACCGTGTGTAGGAGTGAACGGTCTTCGGCAGCTTGGGCCAGTAATACCTTTCACGAATTCGGGCCAGCGTGCGGCTGTAACCAAGGTGTCCGGACGTCGGATCGTCGTGGCAGGCTTGAAAGACCTCCTCTCGAAGGTCGGCCGGGATTACCAGCAGCCACGGCGAGTAGCTGTCCCCAAAGTTCTCTTTGTAGAGTACACCTTGTCGAATGGCGAAGGTCGGCAGGGTTCGTGAGAAAACACGGGGCACGGTACTCCCGCGCCCTTCCAGGTGCTGAATTAATGCGCGCAGCTCAGGATCGTTTCGTTGACGTCGTGCCAGGTCGTCGGTGGTCACTGCTCCTAGGAAGCACTCGTCGTCATTGTCGTCGCTGGTGCCGGAAGCTGTTTCGACAGGAGCCCTGGACAAGCAGTCGGCGTCGCTGTGCTTGTGGCCTGACTTGTAGACTACAGTCATGTTGAACTCCTGTAGTCGGAGACTCCATCGAGCGAGGCGTCCTGAAGGGTCCTTGAGGTTCGCAAGCCAGCAGAGCGAGTGGTGGTCTGTGACTACGCGGAACGGGCTCCCGTACAAGTACGGGCGGAACTTCGTGATTGCCCAGACGACCGCAAGACACTCCTTTTCAGTCGTGGAGTAATTTCTTTCCGATTTGGACAGCGTCCGACTTGCGTAGGCGATGACTCGCTCGGCACCTTCTTGCACTTGAACCAGTACCGCTCCAAGTCCTGCATTACTAGCGTCCGTGTGGATCTCGGTTTCCGCATCCTGATCAAAGTGTCCTAGGACAGGAGGAGTCTGGAGTCTTCGCTTCAGCTCGTCGAATGCCTGCTGCTGCTCCTCGGCCCATTCGAACTTCTCGGCGTCCTTCGTGAGGTTTGTGAGCGGTGCGGAAATCCTTGCGAAATCCCGAACGAAGCGTCGATAGTAGGCACAAAGTCCGAGGAATCTTCGTACGGCCTTCTTGTCTTTCGGCACTGGGAATGCCGCGACGGCGCGCGTCTTCTCGGGGTCTGGGCGGACGCCTTCGTTACTAACCACGTGGCCTAGGAACTTCAGTTCGTCATAGGCGAACCGGCACTTTGACGCCTTGAGGGTGAGTCCGGCGGTCTTTATGGCTTGGAGAACAGCTCGGAGTCGTCGCAAGTGTTCGTCGAAGTCAGTTGAAAACACTACGACGTCGTCAAGGTAGACGAGACAGCTCTGCCACTTCAGTCCTGCCAGTACGGTGTCCATGACACGCTGGAACGTTGCTGGCGCCGTGCATAGTCCGAAGGGCATCACTTTGAACTCGTACAGTCCATCCGGCGTGACGAAGGCTGTCTTCTCTCGGTCCCGTTCGTCGACTTCGATCTGCCAGTAGCCGCTCTTCAGGTCCATCGATGAGAAATATCGAGAGTGGCGCAGCCGGTCCAGAGTGTCGTCGATGCGGGGGAGCGGGTAGACGTCTTTCTTCGTCACTGCGTTCAGCTGTCGGTAGTCCACGCAGAACCTAAGCGTTCCGTCCTTCTTCTTAACCAGCACGACTGGAGAGGCCCACGGACTGCTTGAAGGTTGGATTATGTCGTCTTTCAGCATCTCTTGAACTTGCTCCTGGATTACCTCCTTTCTTTAACGGAGACTCTGTACGGCGATCGATGCACAGGGCGCGCGTCGTCCTCGGTAACGATGCGGTGCTTCGCAACGGCGGTTTGGCGTACCTTCGACGACGTCGCAAAGCAGTCGCGGTATTCGGCGAGCAGGTTAAGCAGCTGCCGTCGTTTCGGGCCCGGAAGCTTAAGGTCGATGTCGAGCTGCGCTGGCGACGTACTGTCTTGCTGAGGTGGCGATGTTTCGTCAGTAATCGCGACGATTTCGGCGGCGTTTTGAAGTTCCTCAACGTGGCCCAGGGCTGCACCTTTCGTGAGGTGTTGCGTTTCATTTCGGAAGTTCGTCACGAGGACCACAGTCCGCTGATCTTGAAGTTGAGCTACTCCTCTTGCGACGCCTATTCCTCTTCCCAGGAGCAATTGAAGGTTGCCTTCCAGGACAACTTCGCCGCAGGTAGTTGTATCGGCCACGACGGGTACGACAACACTTGATCGCGGCGGCAGGTTCACGTGGTCAGCGGCGACTCGGACGGCGGCTGACGCTGTTTGGGGTTTCTCTGAAGGCGGAACAGGCTTCCGCAGCGTCAATCTGTTCTCACCCAGGTCGATGACGGCGCCGTATTCGCACAGAAAGTCCATGCCGAGAATGACATCTCTGGAACAGTCTTGTAGAACGACGAATTTCACAGGGCACGTTTCGCCGTGAATTTCGACGCGAGCAGTGCAACTTCCGACAGGCGTGATAAGGTGTCCTCCGGCGGTTCGAATTTGTGGTCCCTTCCAGGGCGTCGTAACTTTTCGCAGGCGGCGAGAGAGCCTCCCACTCATGACTGAGTAGTCTGCTCCGGTGTCCACGAGTGCCGATGCGTCGTGGCCGTCGATGACGACGTTTAGGTTATTGGACACCGTTGCAGGGGCGTCGTTTCGGTGTCTGGTAGCGTTCGAGTGGGGGCCCTCCGACGTTCGTGGAGGATCTTGGCGTCGGTCGTCTTCGGCAACTCCACCTCCAGGGGTTGCCGCGCCTAGTTTTCCCGACGAGATAGGGGGACAGGCTGTCCCGACGAGAGCGGCGGAAGGGCGAAAGCGCACGTCGAGGCGAAGGCGAACGGGAACCTCGGGGTGGAGTCGGCACCGGGGACAGGGGTCGTCGGAGGTACTCCTCAATGTCTCTTGGTCGCTCCCCAAGGCGGGGTCGCGGGTCGCTCGGCGCAAAGCCTCGCAGGCCCATTTGTCGGTACGGGCACCTCCGGTAGACGTGATCGGCCTCGCCGCAGTGATAACACAGCGGTCGTCGATCGGCCGTGCGCCACACATCCGTCTTCCTAGGCGCCGGTTGTTCAGTGCGGACGAGCTGGGGTTGCCCTTCCCGACGTCGGAAAGTCTGTGACTCTGGTAGGACACGTCGAGGTGGCGTCGAATACTGCTGGGCAGCTGGCGCCGGTCTCCGAGCTACCGCGGCGTAGGTCAACGAGGGCTCCTCGGGTGCCGCTACGCTGGCAGGAGCCTCCGGTTGGAATGCCCGCTGGACCTCCTCTCGGACAACTTCGGCTATTGACACCGAAGCAGGCTGGTTGGTAGCAGGCAGGAGCTTCTTGATTTCCTCCCGGACGACGTCCCGGATGATCTCGCGTATGTCCGGGGTGTTGCTGCTGTACGGCGAGAGGGCAGCGAAGCCAGGAAGTCTCTGATAGTGGGAGGCGCGTGCTTGAAGGGCACGTTCGATGTTTGTTGCCTCGGTGATGAAGTCTTGGACGGTGATCGGCGGGTTCCTCACAAGGCCTCCGAAGATGGTTTCTTTCACTCCTTGCATCAGGAACCGCAGCTTCTTCTCTTCAGGAGCGTTTGGGTCGGCGCGGTTCATGAGGCGGAGAACGTCCTCGACGAAACTTGTGACGCTCTCGTTTGGCCCTTGGCTTCTTGCTTGAAGAAGTTCTTCGGCCCGCTGACGTCGCTCCTGGCTGGCAAAAGTGCGTCGAAGCTCCGCCTGGAAGTCTTGCCACGACGAAATTGACGCTTCGTGGTTCTCGAACCAGGTGCGTGCAGTGCCTTCCAGAGCGAAGTAGACATTTCGCAGGCTCTGCTCAGGACCCCATCCGTTGAACCGTGCGACGCGTTCGTACTGGCCCAACCAGTCGTCTACATCTTCATGAAGATTGCCACTGAAATTCGGCGGCGTCCTTGGTGGGGCCTGCACGCAGACAATGGACGTCGGTGGCGTTCCGTCTGGCTGCGGCGTGGTGTTCATCGTCGGCTTCGGTAGCTTCTTTGTCCTGTCCGGCAGTGGTCCCAGTTCCGGGGGTAGGCCTAGGTTGCGGCGACTTGATCGGGGCTTGGTACTGTCTTCCTCGGGTCGTCGTGGGCTTGCTGTCGGACTTGCACTGCGGGCCCTCGGAGGGGTACGCGGCAGGGGCATGCGGTACCCCGCACCTCGACCAAAATAATAATAATATAATATAATACATGAAGTTTATTTCGCATTCGATGCAGGAATGGAGAAAACAGAGGGAAAAAGCTGTTTAACAGCTTGACGGGCCCCTGCTCCTTACAGTTCCACATGACAGATTAAAATACAAAGCAACAGCAAAAATATCAACATTGTATACAAAAATAGATTACAACCTATCGCAGAAAACTAATATATTCAATTCAAATAAGAAATATAAATTTGCATTGTGACAGACATTATATCAACGTTTTTGTTTAAGAGAGATTTAGTAAAGTAGGTAGCATATACTTTAGAGACTGCATGGAGTAGTTGTTATGGCAAAGAGGCACAGCCCAGCGAGCCGCCGAACGAGTTGGATAGGAGGTAACATGTTCCCTGGTTTAGAAAGTTTAGCCAGAATATCCACGTTTCTTTTTTTTTCTATCTTAAAGCGGACCATAGTCCCAAGATCCAAGATGTTATACGTATACATATCGAAAACACGCAACAAATTATATTTTTCAAACAAACCCTCGGTGCTTGAAATATAAGAAACATTAGCGATGAGGCGGACAATTGTTTTTTTGTAATAGATGTATTTTTTGTAGATTTGAACTGGTGGTTGTACCCCATACCAGGTGGCAGTAGTTTAAGTGGGATGTAAATAGAGTTTGATATATAAGTAGTTTAACGTTGTTTGGTAAAATAAAACGGTTTCGTGAGACTAATCCAATGACCCTGGACAATCGAGGAAGTATATAGCTTACATGGTCGTCCCAAGACAAATACTGGTTAAAAATAACGCCAAGACTTTTGAAATTCTCCACTATCTCTATAACATTTGAATTTATTACGAGACTTTTCGTTATAAAAACGCTTTTATTTTTGGTTCGAAAGATAATTGCTTTGGTTTTACTACTATTAATTTTAAGTCCGTTGTCGGATGTCCAATTTTGCAACCCTGTTAAAGTATCATTTGCGCAGTTGATAAGTTCATCACTAGTCTTAGCCGAAAATAAAAGGGTTGTATCGTCTGCACATATAACAAATTTAGCAGGAGAATCTATGTTAACAATATCGTTAATATAAACGTTAAATAGCAAAGGTCCCAAAATACTACCTGTGGTACACCGGAGAAAACAGACTTTGTATTAGATGAAAAGCCATTTAAATAGACAAACTACTTACGATTACTCAATATATGACTGAAGTCAACGTAAGTGCTGCCCCGAATTCCATAAAGATAAAGTTTTTTTAGCAATAAATTATGGTTTAGATAATCGAATACTTTCGTAAAATCAATAAATACGGCTAAAGCTATCTGGTTTGCCTCAAAACTCCCTAAAATAAATTATTTTTGTTCTAGTAATGCTAGATCTGTCGAACGATGCTTCATAAAACCCAAATTGATTACTAGTAATTACACAATACTTATTAAAAAAATTTGACAGACGAATGTGAATACGTTTTTCTAAGCCTTAGAAAAAAACCGGCAAGAAAGAGATAGATCTATAATTATTTATGTCGTTCTTGTTTCTCTTTTTATAAAGCACAGACACTCTAGCTTTTTGCATAAGCTGCGGAAACACCCCAGTTGAAAAACATAAATTAAAAATGTAAGTAAGGTAGGGAGTGATCAGTGGTAAAACATATTTTACCGGCCGAATCTGCATACCATCGGCATCACAGCTATGGCTATTTTTTAATTCCATAAAGACAGTAGACACCTCTGTATCAGTAACTGGCAATAAAAAATGGAATCTCTAGTTTTAAAGGTTATATTATCACATGCGGCATCTCTACAGTTAATTTGAGGCAAATCAACAAACCTGTCATTAAATGCGTTTGCCAACGACACGCCAGTTAATTTCTCCCTGCAGAAATAATGCATTCTAGACGATGGGACGTTTTGCCTTCTATAACTGAACTTAAGTTCTTCCACATAAGGTCAGAACGGCCTACAGAGTTTCTAAAGGATTCATGATGATATTCTCTGCCTCATCATTTGTCACGAATGACAAATGATGAGGCAGAGAATAACTAAAGGAACTAAACGTTTAATGAGGGTGAACTTGTGCCCAAAAATAAAAAGGAAACAAAAGATAACAGCAGAGCGTCGCGGGCGTCGAAATCGGCGAAAGAGCAGAGTCGAACGCTGGGGCGAAAATAACTGCAGATCGCCGCGCGGAGCCCCTTATGTAATCGCGTTGTCTTCTGGAACAATCGGCCTAGAAGGTTCGGCGACTAGAACATTCGCACCTCGAACAGGCGACAGAGTTCTCGAATTCACCAGAACTTTAAGCTGCAAGAATAAATAAAAGGACGCGTAACTCCCGGGAATCGAACCCTGGCTCTTCGCGTGGGAGGCAAGCGCGATAACCGATAGGCCACGGCCGCGCTGCCTACCTGGCGCGCGGCAATATGGAGAAAGTTTTCACTTGCAATCCAAGTTGTAAAGCATGATGCATATATAGTTGAATCACTCAAGCACGCTGGGGATACCTTAATCAATATTACCTCTAAGTCAAACGTTCTAGCCGAATCAAGATGCTTGACCCAAACTGGAGCATCCTGCCTAATTGAAGAATCTAGCCAGATTGGTAATTTAGCCGAATTGAAGCGTTCTGACCGGATTGAAGATTCTAACCAATTTAGGCATTCATCCTAAATGAACCCTTCGCCAAATCGGTGCTTTCAGCCAAATTGAGCAATCAGCCAAACGGGCACTCTGGGCGGGCTTGGGTGACATCATACCTCACACGCGTGGAGTGTATGACTACGCCTGCCTAAGCACGTGTAAATGTATTCTTGATTGCAAACCTCCCTGCCCGAACCTTGGTGTTCAAAATATTTTTCCCAGTAAAAGAATTGAGGAGTAGAATATATTGGCTACCTTTTTGGTTGAGGTTGATAATTGAGCATAGTTTGAAAAACTATTACTTGGTTTTTATTTAAAGACGTGCTAGTTCTCGTAAAAGGGTGTTGGTGCTAATTTTCTGGACGCTCATGTTTGGTCGGGAAATCACCGGAGTGATGATTGTATTTGTGGTGACTGGTTGCTGTACAAGTTTTTTTTTTCGCAACTGTTTTTTTTTAAACGCACTCTTGAGATTTTTATTTGTATTCTAAAGAAACGAGTGTTGTAAATAACTACATGTCGAAGCACTCGCTGGGCGAAGCGCATAAGAAACTATTGTCTTTACTTTTTGCATAAAACTTACCGGCAAATAGCGCTCGCCCCAGCAGTGTGCTGGGACTGTCAGCAGCTCGCCTCACAAAATTGAGCAGCCGTATCGTCATCAGTAGTTACTGGAAGAGGGGCTAGGTCGCCGAGGTCTTAGACCATGGGGGATCGTGCAAAGGTATCACGCGTTGGGCTAAAATTAAATACAAAATAAAAAGTGCAAGCCGTTTACAACTCCCTGTAACGCCGAATTAGAGTGCAGCTCTTGAGGAGGAGGAGGGAAGGGTACGGGGGGATCACGTAACCTGGGGGTCACGTGACGATGACGTCATCAGTGACACGGCGGATGCCGATGACGTCATCAGTGACGTCACTGATGACGTCATCAGTGATGATGACGATGTGGATGCTGATGACGTCATCAGTGACTTCACTGATGATGTCATTAGTGACGATGACGATACGGATGCCGATGACGTCATCAGTGACGTCACGCGTACTAATGCACCGCGCGGTTACGCCGACGGCGACGGCGACGCCGACGCCGCTCAAGCCGGAAACGGGCGCCTAAGAGCTGCGCTCTAAAACGGTCTGTCCCTTCGGTATATTCTTGAGGCACTGTCGGTACAGAGCGTTTATAGGTACCCTGTGACATCATGGTGTCACTTTACGGCACAATGTCCCGTGAGACCGTCACGACTACAATGGTCATCATGCGACACCATGACGTCATCGGGGCTACATCCGACACGAGGAAACTAAAGCGCTCAGAGCTGGCAATATAAAGGCTGCGTATATAAGTAATCACTTGATAAAAACGTCACTAAGAGAGAGTTCTAAAATAGGGGACCCGAAAACAGTGGGTCTCCAGAGCCGCTCGGGCCGTCGCATTACGCATGCCTAGAACTTCTGCGCCTGCGCAGCGCGGTGTCCCAAGTTGCACTGGGGCTCCTACTTTAAAACTTTTTATTTATTCCTGGGACGGACCATATTAGAATTAAATATAGAGAAACTAGTGAGAGAACCTCAAAAATTCTGCACAGCCGGCCAGGACTGGACCACCATCACTATGAATAACGAAATATTGTCTAAAGCAGTAACACTTTATGTGGGTAAAATAGCCAGCGACGCTCGAGTTGAGCTCCACGTCACTCCGGTGTGTCGCAGCTCTCGTCGTAGATGTCGTACTTCTCAGACGAGCCAGCGAGCATGGTGTAAATAAAATCGCAGCAGCTGGCACTCCGACCATACTTGTCGTAGTGAGACTTGGTCACAAAAACTTGCAGTGCGTCATCTGCATAAATAGAAAAACAAATCGTATTATACTCGATTTCCCCATCAATTTATGCAAAAGTAAAATTACAAAACAACAACCTTTTGCACAGTCTGTTTTCGTCAATGACACCTTACGAAAGACACAGCAGGGCGAGTCCCGAGATTCTTATTATGCCCGAGTCCCACTAGAGCGACAAACGGAAACAACCGACAAGTCTCGAACATGTGCAGCATGCACGAGATTGTAGCTTTGGCAGGCCTGCAGTCTTTCAGCGCTCGTGATGTAAGCACGAGCGATTGCAAGCCTGCCAAGATACCTTCGCGTGCATGATGCATGTGTTTGAGGCTTGGCGGTGTCGGCTGTTTTTGTTTGTTACTTCTGATTGTTTTTAAGTCACGAAGCATGAATCGTTAAGAGAAAGGTACAAGTTGTTTAGCGGGATATTCTGTAGCCACTGTCAGTTTAAGAAACGCAGGCCGCGAAGGGCTACCTTGGACCTTATTATCTGCTCCGCAACTAATGAGATCCCTGCATTTGCCAATGAGAACGACGAATTAGAAATGAAGAAGCGCGCATATAATAAGCCACACACCTCGTTTCTTAACTTGTCGGTGAATATTAGCGCCGAGATGTTTCGGTGGCACCCTCTTCTGTTTTTCGTTCGTGACGTCACGACCGGGATTAGCCTCACCGTGATTGGCAGGGTTTGTCTCTGCCTCGCCATGATCGGCAGGATTCGCCTCGCCATGAACCGGCGATTCCGCAGGAATTATTTGCATACAGAAATTTATGGTTTGGCCGATCGCGAATTTCGCCCACAGCGACGCTTTTGCTCGCGCGCATCGCTAATAGTGCGTTCAAAGACAGGTACTGTACAAGCTGTTTCGCGGAATATTTTAAAATTCAAGATCAACAAAGCGCTGTTAACTAAGCACCGCGTCTACGCTGCAACGCGTGTCTAGCAGTCAAGAGAAAAAATATTCAATTTCTATATTTGTAAAAAAAAAAAAAAAGAGCTATCGCTCGGGTGTGCCGTGTATAAAGGCATATTAAAGTTTATATTTAAGGCTGATGCTTCAGGCAGATCAATATCCGAAGAGCAAAGTAACAATGCCGCAATTTTGAAAGTCCAGAGCAAAGCATCTAATACCCTCGTTACACTAGCGCTCTCAACTGTCATTAAGCCAACGATCGTTGGCCTCTCCCAACTGTCACTGAGCTCAACTAAGCTGTCCGGTGTTACACGGTACAGAGGCCTTGCAACCCCAGTTGAGATTCGCGTCAAGGGACACGGTTGCAACCGAAACGAAACCAAAACTGATGTCCCATCATCTTTCCTTTTAAAGTGATGGAAATGAATTATAAGCACACGTTTCATTCATTATAAACGCTTAATACAAAATAAAATGTTATTTTCATCTTTACAGTAAGGAAACGACATTCAAAACGTTTCACACGAATTCAAGTAAGAGAGATAACGAAAGTCTTATCGTCACCGACATCACAATGGCCGCCTTCGCCGAGCTTTGGATTCCGCGACGTGCCGTGATCGTTCTGGCGGCAGCTCTGGCCCCGAATCAGACCTCTTCCAACAATGCTTGCTGCTACGATACTTTCTAGATACGTCCCCCAATCTTCCGCAGCCGTAAGTGCTTGGCTGGCGCTGGCCATGGGCAGCGATGCGGCGGACGCCGCCATCTTTAGCTTTATTGGGGCGAACCCCCATCAGTTGACTCTGGTAGGCCAGGCTCAGCTGAACTCAATGATCCTTAGCCGCTCAAAAATGACAGTGGGCGCCGCCGTGTAAGTCCGGCCGATTGCGATTGAGTCGACTGTCGTTGTCTTAATGACAGCTAAGAGCTCTAGCGTAACTACGGTATTACTCCTGTTTGCTTACAAGAAACTGGCTTAAGTTACATGTAACTATATTTTCAACTTGTCATTAGCTGAATGATAAAAAATCTAATCCGTTCAATAATCTAATCTTCCACATACCTGCTACATCTGCCATAATTTCCTGCGTGATCAACCTATGGAGTTGGCAACTACAACTTAATAAAAGCATGGCGTGTCAAGCCCCGAGCATCTCGTACTCATTGTTGCTCTGCAATCAGTTCTATTGCGGCGTTAGCTGATCAAGAAAGTGGAAGAACGGATGACGGAACAGGAATCGTGAGCATCGTAAGGCCACGTTTTGAGTTTCTTAAGCAGTGGCTATATTAACAAATCAGCTGAATACTCGGTTGGAGTAATTGCAAGAGTAAAGCTATACGCACTCCGGAGTGCATTTCGGACGAGATGGCTATACGCACTCCGCCAAGAACTCATGCCCGTCGGGCCACCCTTTTCGAACGGCGCGTGTATCACTGGGGAGCGTGTTAACCCAGCCCCCGCCTGCGTTCACGCCGCTTCGCGGCGACAGTATTGGCTGCTAATTACAAAACGTAACCAGTACACGCCGCTTCGCGGCGTCCGGCCGGCAACCCAAGCCCCGCTGTCCCCGATCGCACCTCCGGAAAGGGAGTCCCATTTAATTCTGCGAAGTTTCGTCGACAACATTATCGCAAAAAAGAAATGTCGTAAACATCGCATTATGCCTCGATTAAACAAAATGAACAAAAAAAAAGGTACGCCCACCGCGGATCGAACCCGCGTCGACTTGCGTACAAAGCGGACGCCTTAGCCCCTATGCTATGCCATCGCTGAAAAAACTCGTTGTGACCATTCGTTTTATACGAGTTTAGCGGAGTGCGTATAGCCATCTCGTCCGAAATGCACTCCGGAGTGCGTATAGTTTTACTCTAATTGCAATGCAGACGTATTTTCTATGACTGGGGCCACCCGTCATTGTGGTGAAAGAGATCAGGCTGCATTTCCCGCGTTGATTTGTACTCAACAATGAGGATGCTATGTCCTTGACAGAAGAGGACCAGTGAACGACGTTTTGTCTCTATTGCGCGTAAATATGTGCTCCGCTAATGTTTGATTGTAGCCTACTTAAAATATAATAGTGGAATTATGACGTCGATGATTTATACTATTTGGAACACAATCAGGTCGTATCTTTGTGATAAAAAACATCGCAGTCTTTTTATAAAATATTTTTAGGTGTCTTTATCGGGTCAATGCCCGTCGGGCCTATAACAGGTATTTCTTCTCTAGGAACTTGATTAAGTGGATTTTGCTCTTTTTTAATAATTCTGTGATTTCATGCGCAACCATATGGGGTAGAAAAGTCTTTATTATACAAAAAAAAATAAGTTGCATCGAAAAAGGTTTTGCGCGGCGACTGGTTGCGTCATTTTTTTAACATATTAGCTTGTCTTCAAAGCAGAGGCAATTTGGTGTTTAAAGTGCGCCCCACAAAGGAGCTACAGGAAAAACAACATAGCCTTAGTTATGCCCTGGTTTCAAAATGTCCTATCTCTTCAACAAACCGAATAACTGCGCGAGCACAATATCGGTGCACTTCGTCATACTAAATTGATTCCCGATATAAAATATATGCAAACGAACTTCCACATTGGGCACTAGAAGCCTCGTAGTGCTCGTTTTTGCAGTGATAATTTCTGCAAGGTATTAAAAATACAAAAGTATAGTTCTAGGAGCTCTTTATAATTGTTAAGTTCGCCAAATTTGACAATTTGTCATCATTTGGGTACTGTTTTATTATGACGGCATTGTTTTCGATAGCTTTCGCGACATTAGACAGATGTTACGTGTGTCTAATGCGCGACATTAGACACACGTACATGTGTCTAATGTTGCGAATGTTACATTCGTACATTTAATCCTAGTTCCCTTTTAATGCCGCATGGCACACAGGCGTAATAACTAAAATGCACACAAAGATTTAAGAACACAGGCCGGATTCTATTTTGATTGCGCAAAATGTCGATGTGACGATAATGAGAATTATATTTCTGTTCCAAGCTACCTAAAACATGATGAAAACGGCTAAAACGAAGAAGACGAAGTAAAGAAACAAACACGACAGGTCGAAGCTGTACTCGCAACTAAAGTTTTAATAATGAAAAAGACAAAGACAGCAACGTAGCCAAAACAGATAACATAACAACCACCTAGTCTAACATTATGTTCAATGCATACCAACTAGCCCAGCTTACTACCTTACCACCTAATCATCTATCAAGCACCACTTAGCTTCAGAGCTGAAACACTTCAAACAACGAAGTTCATATTAGCTTGCAAAAAGCAAACATCTTTATCTGACAGAGCCACCGACGTCGCGCTGACGCATAGGTCCCCGAAACTGGAAATAAAAAGTGCTTCTATAATATATCTTACTGTTTTTTCTCTGTGCTTGGCCAGGACGCAACTTTACCGAAATCAAGCACGCACTCGCACTTGTACTCTCCTGTGTGTTGGCCAGTGCACCCCGACAGTGGCCTCCCGCGAATACAAATGCCCGCTAAGCCCGTCATTGAGACACCTGCTCGTCTGGTCCACATAAAGCTTCTTACAAGATAGGGGAGTTTGTAAACAATGGATGAAACACAAGTCACAACCGGTCTTCGGTACGCTGTAGTGCGCATGGCTTTTGGGCGGCTATCCCCATCACCAACCCTAGAACAAAGTTGTCTCAATTCTTGAGGTGCCGAGAGCATCACCGGTGCCCCGTACGTCACCCTTACTCGCATTGTTTGTGGCCTTCCTTGAAATGTTTCAGCTCCGAAGCTGCTGCTGTTTGAGTAGGTGAGTTGTTGATGCTATCTGTTTTGGCTATGATATTTTTATTTGTCTTTTTCACTAATAAAACTTTAGTTTCGAGGCAGCTTCGTCGTGTCGTGTTTGTTCCTTTAATTTGTCTCCGTCGTTTGAGCTGTTTTCATCGTGTTTAACGTTTACCAACTCGCCCAATTCACTACCTTAGTACCTAAAACAGCTTGAGCAATCGGTATTTTAAGCTCATCGAGTTGTGTTTGAAAACAAAAACTTACTAGGGCTTTATATATATATATATATATATATATATATATATATATATATATATATATATATATATATATATACATATATATATATATATGATATACTTTTAATTACTTTTCTTGGTAATTTGTTAGTGTAATTAATTACTTTCGGCTAAACGTAATTGTGATTGTAATTTAATTACCTTCTAGTGTCAGTAATTGCAAAATTTCATGCACAATTACAATTACTTTTGCGAAACCTTGCGGTGCCGACAGAACCTCTCTCAAAGCCTCAGTGCTCGAACAAGCGGCCTAGCTCTCGGTGAAACACTCGCACACATGGACACGCACTCACACACACGCACAACAAAAGTAGTGTCGCGTCGTTTGTTGTTTTCTTGCTGACCCTGCGGTTTGAGAGACAATCCTTTTTGGAGCCTACCTCAACGGCACCGTGTAGCGCCATCTGCGGTGCGAGCAGAAAACAATAGCGTAAGCATGCCAAAATATTGAAAGAAAAAAATTGTAGCTTCAGCTTTTACGTCCTTCTTCCAGTACTGTCGCATATTTGTATCTTTGTATTATTTTCAAGTTTACCTTCGTGTTGGTTTTACTTCGGATATTATTTGCATGAGCATTTTGGAGACTGATCGCACCTGATAATATTGACACCAATAATTTGGGAGCCCTCTTCCGTTCTTATATATTTCTGAGCCATTATAATTTCGACTCAATGTAAAAAATTTACAATAACATGAAACATTTATATGTGAATGTGGTTGTAATAGCGCGTGTGGATTTTAGTTTTATAATAACACTAGTAAAATATTCATATATGACTATACCCGCTTTTCGCCCCAAGAAAAAAGCAAGTTTTGCGCATTGTCCATACGCGGCGCGAAGTAGCTCTTACGATATTGGGTTGTCGGGGTAAAACAAACGTTGCTTTTGGTGTTTAAAGCGTGTACGTCTCGATAAGACAACATATATCTAATCGAAAATGCACCTACATAAATTTTAATCCTTCGCGAGGAGCCGGTCTTCTTTTTCTTTTACTATGGTTCTTAAGGTAAAAACGGGTATACTTTTTTTTTTGCCTGTCAACCCAATTTTTTTTAGCGATCTGGCATCTTCCAGCATGTGAACTCATTTATTATTATTTATTTAAATATAAGAAGGTAGTACTTCATTGCCTTAAACTGTCAATTTCCATCATGAATTTAACAAAATTCATAAAAGGAAAGTACAATACGTCACATCTATGCAGCGATGCTTAAGCCTCAAAAAACATTGGGGTAAGGAATGAACAAAAAGGTTGCATTCTATACAACTCGTTTAAAGTTATATGGCCCAGGTCGGGTCACTCTCAGAAATAAGTAATTGTAACGTGATTGCATTGCTTTTTAAAGTAATTCGTAATGTACTTTTCACGAAGTAGTAATTGTAATTGCAGTTAAACTACTTTTGAAGGAAAGTAATTGTAATTAAATTACATTTTGAAAGTACATTTACTGCATGAATGTATGTGTGTATATATATATAGATGCTTATTTGTGATAATAAATGGACCTTACACTATGTAGGTCATCCTGGTTACCGCACACACATCAATGTCGCCGTAAACGGCGTGGTACTCCATTGGTTCACCTAAAAAATATATGAAGAAACATATTTGGGCAGTTCTTCCAAGCCTATTTGGAAATGCATTCGGCACTAAGAAAAACAATATTCACCCATACGACTCATATTGCATAATACCCTACGACAGACTAATATGGAGAATCGTGGAGATAAAACAATGAAAGAGTCGGCGCTGGGCGCCACATTACTTGATTAATGTATCACTATTTGGAAATGTATTAAAGACAGGTGAAAGAAGGCAACGCCACTCAGTGTCGTCTGACAGGGAAAGTATAGTAGACACCACGGCGGAATATCGTAGTTACCAGTCCGTTCCTCCTTGAGGAAAATTCGTACAATATGTCATTATGGTTTTCTTATATTGTAACGTGGGAATAAGGGTCGTATGAATGGGCAAGCTTTTTTGTTCTTTGGGATTTTCGCTTTGTTACCTATGCAATCAAGTGGCCTGAGCGACCAAAATGTGCGTTCGCGAGTCGGTACATCCCGCCGTTCAGAGCGTACGGGCGAAAAACAAGATGAGCATTTATAATAGAAAGTATGAGGCACACCTTTCGTGTTTCAAATAATGCCGCCTCAATTCTCTCCTTCCTTAAAAACGCAAGGCGGGTCGAATTCTCCGCATCTATTTTTTCAGCACCTCGTTTAATGAGGGCCTTCCAAGCTATCAATAAAAAGTCGGGGCACTTACGCAACCCGTAAAGTGAAACACTGCGACAGCCGAGGTGCCAAGTCGGGGCCGCTCAGGTGTCATTTCGAAACAGACGAACCGAACGAACGGTAAAGGTGCGAGAGCGCACCAGAGAGTCCGCATAGGCGTTTGGTATTAAACCGAGTAACACACCGGGGGAAAATTCCATAGCGTTTTGGAACCAACGAGAGTGTATTAAGTAGAAAGCATTCCGTGAGCACGTTACACCATTTTATTGGGCACAAACTTGGAGCGCTCCGTGGTACTTGAAAAACAGTTCGAAAATCGCGCGCCCGAGATTGAAATTGAGGGAACGACGAAACTGCACTTGTATGCCCGAACCGTTTCCTGTCGTTGGTGTGACTGCCCGAACGTCTTATGCGATGCGATTGAACACAAACTAACGCCGCCTTGTGATCACTGAAGTGCACTTCCACAAGCGCGCACTCGAGTTTTAGGCGTGTGTCTCCACCTAATTTCACTCCCGTGGTTTCGCCGGCTTAAAGGGGTGGTGCAACGATATTCAATTGGAATGTTTTTCAATTTACATGAGCTTACTGGTACTAGTGGTACTCAAAGATATTCACACGCAACGCCACTGGCCAAGAAACTCTTTGTTGGGGTGTAATTTCAAGGACAAAAGCGAGCGTTTTCATTCAATCTCTCCTTCGGAAAACTTGATGACGTAGCTGGGCGGTCGCAGTACCGCCCAGTGACGATGTTTGAATGGGGCTCGTGGGTTGGACCCGAGCATTGCGTGGGCACTCGATTTGGGCTCGTGATAACTGATAGCTCGAGAAGCATTTGGGTAATGGCCCATGTCCAATCGCTGCAATGACGACGATAGCCGAACCATAACAATGCGTGAAACTTAGCGCGTGTCCTGTGCCTTGCCAACCCCAGCACGTGTCTATGATCAACATTGGCGGCATATAATCGGCCCCAGATCACGTAACAGCTTCTTTTGGCTGCAAGTTGAGGGGTGAACGCTGCTCGTTCTCCTTTAATATTTTCTGCGACTTAGATTGCGTGTGGTGAAAAACGAACGGGTGCTTTACATGTCATTAACGTCAAGGATGCGTTCTAAGCGGTATTTGGGCAAAGTACAAAAATCGTTGCATCGCCCCTTTAACGTCCACCTAGCTTTATTGATTTTATCGACCGAGAACCTTTCAGGCGTAATTAACGGAAACGCTTTGTTTGCACTGCTTCCATGATGAGCTGTTTCTTGTCTATGTTTCTTCGCGCCGTCATGGTGTCACGTGACGACGTATCTACGTCACGTGACGTCATGACATGACGAGACTCATGGTGTTAGCTGACGTCATTAGGCCGCGTGGCGTCGCTGTGCAACGTGACTTGAGATGACTGTGTCACGTGATCATGTCGGCTGACGCCAGGTAACAGGTGACGTGATGCGCGGCGTGACGTCAGCAGCGTGACATCAATGTGCAATGTTTTGGCGGAGTGCCGAGTATGGCCCGTGTCGATGTGGAGCGCTGGTAGACGGCGCGAAATCCGCCAAGTGTCCCACTAACTGAGTAATAAACACGCACATGTCAACATCGTTCTCGCAGCCCATTAGTTTGTTTAGTTTTAGAGGTGTTATACAAACCTCGTTTGCCGACGCCAGATCAAGTGTGTAGAAATCGCTGCAATGCATTGAGATTATTTTCTGGGTTTCCAAAGTATTTTTAAATATATTACAGTAAAATGAGGGCTCTGTGATGCTTTCAGCTTTTGTTGTTCACTCTTAACCTTACGCATCTTCAATTATAGTTGGTGGCGTAAATTATTAAAACTGTCATCTTTATGCCTCGCTTGACAGCCTTGGTCTCGTCCGCATACATCGAGCTGCTTGCGCATCAAGAAAAACGCAAGGCCGGCACTACAACGTACAGTCAGCACGGAATGAAACCCGAACGCCGGAACGCGTGGCCATCGACACAGCTGCTCCACCTGGAGGGCCCCTGAGAACTAATGAAAATGCGCCGGGGTGCGAGGGCGCGCCCCGGCGCATTTTACTATCCACGTCCGCTGCCTTGCATGCTGCGGAAGCAGACGTCACTTCCGGGTAAGACTTCCGTCGCTCTTTTGGGTCGCAGTTTCGGTATCTTACCCTCCCCACGACTTGCATTTGGCAGTGTACAACATGAAACAGATTTAAGATGTATAAATCTTAACAACAGCTATGACACAGTTTGAAGATGGGTAACAAATCTCTAATTCGAATGTGCCAGTTAAGGCAAATATCTCAAATATTATTAGTGGAGAATATGTAACTAAATTTTTAAATATCACTGAGCGCACGGAATTTTACGTCCATTACAGTCAATATCCTTATCCCAAAGAACTGCTTTTTCAATTCAAGAGTTTTTTTTTTATAATTCTCAGCTGTTGATGAAAAAAAGAAATACCTAACAAATAAGCATTTTGGTGCAAGTTAAATAAAGAGATGCAGTGGAATGCACATTTCTGTGTACTTTTTTTTAATGTGTAATAATATTGATTTACATCGTTGCTCTATCCGGTACTACCGGCGTGATTTCGTGCGCCCGCTAATTAGAACTCCAGTTTTGACCAGTTGGTTGTTCATACCTCCGATGTTACGGCGCACAAGAGCAGAGAAACATTCTTTACAGGCACACAAAAAGAGAACTCTCACGCGGCGCTGGCTAACAACTATGTTTTTTATTATTATTAAATCGTAATTTACCTTTTTTTCTACGTGTTAAAACAACAAATTCAAATATCTACTACTCTCTCCTTGAACCTCTGACTGAGTAGTTAAGCTCCTTCTCTGACGAAGTTAGAGAAGGGTGCATGGTGTGCAATGTTCTCTCCAGTTTTAGGAAATGTTTAACAACCTTTAGATCTCACCAGGCTTGTGCCTATCTTAAATACCATGCTCAAGCTACTGCATTTAAGGTACTTTTGGTAGTATTTTGGTATCTTGCAAATACATTTTGTCTAGATTATTTGCTGTTTTATCTTACATAAGTTGCTCACTATCTTCTACTTAATATCGCAAATACATTTTTCTCACTTGGAAAAATTGTGTCGCCGGAACGATCCATGGAACTAGGGATCGTCAGACTCCACGGCGAATTTGAACCAATTGAGAACTTGGAGCCAAGCGCCCGAACACCGAACAGGGAGAGGAAGCCACAAGTAAAACGCAGTCTCCAAATGCCGACAAAAGTCCAAACGGATTGCCCCAAGTAGGCCCGCCTGTACCAAGAAACACCAAACCCACTTTGTTTCCTGTGCAAAAGCAATCGTTTACTCCTTTCCTTTCTCTTGTGGAAGAGTCTACATAGAGCAGACTGGACGGTGTCTCAATGACCGACTCAGAAAACACATCAACTTCATTATCAAAGCCAATTCTAGACACCTAGGAGTTCCCTGCCGGGATTGCGGTTGCATGGCATATCTAACCAGCTGCATAGTACAAGGCAGGAACAGTAATCAGATCACTACGAACATTATCGAAGCCAAAAATATAAAGCAGCTAAACGACAAGGGTGTTCGGAACCTGTCGCTAACTTTGTCAAAGAAAGAGTTACATTACTTAACCGCAAGGTAAAGAAGACATCATCAATGATTTGAACTCTTTTTTTCTAGCGCGTCGAAAAAAAATAGTTAACGACGACGAAATAAAAAAAAAGTGGTTAGCGCTGCGCAAGTGTTTCATTTTTGTGTGCCTGTAAAAATTCTGTCTGCTCTTGTGCGCTAGCCAACAGGAAAAACAGTTCAAACTGGATTATAGAAGAGGAAAATCTAACCCTTGTTGGTGTTAGACTGGTGGCAGCTAACAAAACCCGTTTGCTCTACTGACGTCTAACCCATGGTTAGCTCAGTTAGTAGAGAGCTCCACTGGAAATGGAGAGGCCCCGGTTTAAAACCGGGACCAGGCGGATTTTTTCGGTCGCGCACCAGTCAGTTAGCGGTGTTTGGAGATTTGTGTTCTCCTACATCCCTCATGTTCCAGGGATTGTTTTCGTGGATTTCTTGCGGGAAACCTGAAGGCCAGTTTGCAGACAATAGTCGGCAAACTGGATTTCAAGTTTCCAACAAGAAATCCAATTTGATTTTCCTGTTCCATATTCCATTTTAAACTGTGTTTTTTTTTTTATCGGTAGGGTATAAAATTAAAGTTACGCCCACTAATGAGTGTTTCATAATAAACATCCTAGTTAGTGGTCGGATTGCAATGAATAAGCTGTCAATGAGCACCGAATTATTGAAAGCGTGCGGCAAGACATTGGCGTTACGGTGCGGATCCTAGCAGCATTTCGCATGGACATCGCAAGCAACAACCAACCTTAGTTTTCAATCATGTTCAGCTTGTTTGAGCACATTGCTATACAAAATGTTCAAGGTCACATTTCGCTCTATTTTTTCTTTTTTTTTCACGCAAGCCCCAAAAATTTAAAACGCATCCCCTCCACGCGCAGGTAGAAACAGCCGCGACCATCTCAACCCCAGTACGTCGATCCGCGCCAGCCAGATAAAAGCTGGAGAAATGGGGTGGGCGCCTCTCCTCTCTGACCTCGATCCAACCAAATAGCTCCGCCTGCGCGCCGCCAGAGCTATTCGGGATCCTTTTCAGCCGATCACAACTCCTGGGCTCAGACTGCTCTGACATTCTCGGACCAGTCACGGAAGCAAAACTTCTTCACATTGGTAATGGATAAAAAAAATATTTACAGCGTACGAAGGTCGCTTGAGTAAACTGTACGCTCGCAAAGTGATGCAATAACGGCTGTGATCTGGCTTGAGCAGATATTTCCAAGACAATATTAGCAACTTTTAGAATAACGTACCGGAAAGCTTTGCGTGCCGAACGAAATATTGTCGTCGCCACACTGCTATAGCGCCGTACCCAACCGCGCATTAGGTTGGCGCACGGCGACGACGCTATTTACTTGATTATGCATAGCTTCTGGGACCGCTACTGTAAAGCTCCCCGTTATATAAAACGCACCTTTTGACCAAAAAGGAACATTAAGCCGAAAACAGGTCAGTTATTTTTTGGTGTGCATTTTGTGGCCCCATAAGGATTACAAAAAGTTAGAGCTTTCACATGCGTATTGTTGGTAACCATTAGCCAAACGACCACTTACCGCCTTCAGGAACCACTTTTACCCGGTTGCCGACGGTGTAACCTTCTCCAGGCATAGTTGTCAGCATCATGTTTCTAAACAATATGATAAAACAAAACATCGCTTTAAACATTATTTCCCAGTATATTAAATATTTCAAATACTCAGTCTCCTGGCTATCAGACTAGGTTGCTTGCCAAAATATAGAGCCACAAATAAGCTGAATTGTAAGGTCTATAGAATGTCACCTTTTTAGAGATTGAAGTATTTTTGTTAACTACCAAAATACAAACGATATATGTCCGAATATGCAGGTGCTCTATTGAATCCGCACGTCCAGTTACTTTAGTCCGGTTGCCTGTTCGCGGTGAGAAGCTCGCTGGAGGCGCTTCTGTTTTCCGCATGTTCTACCCGCACGGTTATGTTTAAAAAAAAAAAGAAAGACGTTTACAACTCCCTGTAATTCCGAATTAGAGCGCAGCTCTTGAGGAGGAGGAGGGAAGGGTACGAAGAGGAGGGAATCGCCCTTCCTCCTCCTCCATACACTCTCCTCCTGCACTCGTCCTCCTCCCTCCACCTCCCCTTCTCCTCCTCCCTCCTCCATGCTCCTCCTCCCTCCTCCTCCCCTCTTATCCTCCCCCCTCGTGACCGTAGTGACTCTCGTGATGGCACTCATGAAGGCCTCGTAAAGGTTGTGACCTTCACAAGTGGTCGTAACCTTCGTCGTGACCTTCACGAGTGACCTTCGTGACGTCACTCGTAGCCCTCGTGACCGTCGAGCGTCACTTGTGACCCTTATAACGTCACGGGAGACGTCACGTGTGACGTCATTATGGGAAACGTCTCATGATGCAACGCGCGGGTCACGAGTGAGGCCCGCGCGTTGCGTTATAGGACGTTTCCCATAATGCAACGTACAGGATGCTCGTGACGTCACTCGGGACCCTCGTGACGTCATACATGACGTCACGTGTGACGTCATCATGGGACGTATCCCATAATGCAACGCGCGGGACGCTCGTGATGTCATTTGTGAGCCTCGTGACGTTACTTGTGACCCTCGTGACGTCATACGTGACGTCACGTGTGACGTCAATATGGAACGTTTCCCATAATGCAACGCGCGGTTAAGCCAAAGGCGACGGACGCTCAAGCCGGAAACGGGAGCCTAAGAGATGCGCTCTAAACAAAATTGGGGTGTGTGTACGCTAATACAGCCTAGAAATTAGTCTGCCTCCACGGGCGACTTGTCTCCTAGCTGTAGATGAGCAATTTATCCAGTGCAGTACCACCGCTATACTCCGTTTCACCTTACCATGGACCGCATTGAAGGGTACGATCGCTCCCAGCCAATCAAGTGCTGCGAGCGTATACCATGCGAGTACGCGCCTCCGCGTCGCTGAAGTATTGAAGTCGTACTGAAGTTTTGGGGTGCCGTATATGGGACAAGGGGTGTAAGAATATACCTTTTTTTCTGAGAGTGTACACTTAAAGGCCCGTTCACACTCTTGCGGCCGAGTACGATCGAGAGAGACGAGATCTGTTAATACTTCTTAAATTTTTTTAGGACGAGGGAACACACTGGCATTGTGGCGCCATCTATGCGGTGACCCTGGAACTGCATTTCACAAGAGCGAAGGTTTTGCGGGATTTTTGAGGTCAAACGTGCGTAATACTCATAGAAAGGCTCGTTTATAACATCGGCAAAAGTTTTTCGAGCCAAGAAAGAAAAGATAATGCGCGAGAGAAATAAAAAGATATGCCGGACCGCCGAGTTTATACTGCTACCCAATAGATGGCGCCAGTGTGTCCTTTGGTTGTAAGAAGTTTTAAGGAACGCAGGTTTAAGAGGTCGCAAGCAGTTGCAAGAGTGTGAACGGGCCTTAAGACTGCTTACGTGTAGGAAGGCGAAAGCATTGTAGTCCCGCGAGAGAAATGTTTTTGAGTGATATTTCTACACGTATTAAAGTTTAGGACAAGGTAAAGGACGACGTCGAGGACGGCGCCCTAGAGATTAACGCCAAGTATACGGCATCTAGGACGACCTCTCGGACGACGTCGAGGACGACGGAAAGGGCAGCGTCTAGCACGGCCCCGAGGATGGCGTCTGGGACGACATCGAGGACGACTTCTAGGGCGACCTGAAGGACGCCCTAGAAGTCGTCCTTGAGCATACAATTGAGCGGAGCGTGCTTGGTGACGTATTTTTATGGCCATCTTTCGGACACAACGACGCCGCTTTTTCGCGCAATGCGACAAGTAAGGCTGTCGCCTTTATAACGATCGCGTGGGTTCCGGCCACGTCAACATTCCGAGAAATGAGTGGGCGAACGAGGCCGCGAGGGCGCAGCTACATGCGGTTAATTTGCCTTCAAAAGGTATTGTCCTTCAACCCGCCCATCACTAACAAGACATCGACCTCCTCGAGACTAAAAAAGGAGACTGGCTAAAGGGCCCGGCTCTCCGCACTCCTGCCGGCGGACCATCATCCGATCCAGCGGAAATTTTCCTGTTGAAAGCGTATGGCGCTTAGACGGCTACAAACAAAGAACGTAATGACACCGGTATGACGAGCCTTCTTATATAAGCCAACCAACCCAGACGATCCAAGCCCGGACCGAAATGACTAGCACTGCTGGGTCCCGGCGACATGTTCTCACTCAGTCTGGTACTGCTCCGGAGTATCGCATGAACGCGCTGAAGCGCTTGCGGCACTACCACTCGAACTCCGGCCAATCACGTTCCTTGGATGGACCGAACCAAGAACCATCGTCTCAGTGACTTCAAGTAACCATATTCATCCCTCATTGCATTCCTCATTCTCTTCCTCGCCCCCTCCACGCCAAAGGAGGCCAATAGGCCAGGCGTGTATAAAAATAAAGTACGTTTCGAAAACAACAACCCCACACCACGCATCCCCTCACCTCGACAAAATCTACGACTGTCTTCATACCGCACCTGTATGTTTTGCGCGAAAAAAAAATAACGTTAGGCAAGGAGAACATGGCGGCGCGTACCAGGCCAGCCGATATGCACATCAGTGTCCACTGCGTTCTTTATAAAGCAAAGTTCTGCGTATGACGGCTCGATAGGGAGATATAAATAACAGAAGCATTTTTTTTCTTAAGGGTAAATTGCACTTACTTGGGTTCTGAGCCCTTGTAGCTGAGGACGATCGGGTGGCCGTCCTCCGTTTCTGGAGCTTCCTGCGCGGCTTTCAAGCATTTGCCTGAACCGAACACTGGCTCTTCCTCGTAGTTCCTGTACGTCACGTACCATTCGTCCTGGAGAGGAAACACCTGTGGGGCATAAATAAACAGGCTCGTTATGACACAGGCGCACCAAAGCGAAGTAGTGAGTTTCGGAATAGGGAAAGCCAACGCCTTGGTCCCAGGAGCAGCCTGGGGCTGAAGAAAACATAACAGCGCACAAAAAAAAACCTAAACAGAAGAAAGGAGTTCTAAAAAAGACTAGCGCTGACTGACGACGAAATTTCTTATTGGCAAACAAGCCCAGCAGCAACAACCACGGAAAAAATATATATATATATGTATATTGTGACGAAGAGAAGATCCACAATGCGTTATGGAAGAACACCGAGACTGAGGGAAGACGAGCAGGAAGAGGTTCGTTCGGGCAGAGCGCGAGACAAGCTGGATTCCCAACGGCCCTTCTCCCAACCTGACTACTTCACTGTAAATAATAAACAACCATCAGTCTGTAGCATCGTTTCCTTACAATTGATGGAGGTACGGGTTTCCCCAACTATCCAGACCTCACTCGCAAGTGTTCCTGCATCCTGGACCACTAAAATCGATGCCACGCCAAGGAATACTACGCTAAAGGTGTATCCACACGACGGACCGGGCCGCGGACCGATTGATTACGTGATGCGCGGCCCGCGGGCCACCCGGCTGCAATGAGCATCTACACGGCGGACCAAAAGATGAGACGACAGAGCGAACGGGCCGGTCTCACTTTCGACCTCACAGCTCCGCCAAACGCATGCAGCGAGCTGCTTTGAGGCTATTTCTAAGGAGCTAAGATGGAGGTTGAACGAAAGAGACGTTTGGCCGCGGTGGCCTTAGCGTTGACTATTGAGGACGAGGAGGATTAAGTGAACCGAAAAGGGCATGCTGGATGAAACGCGATAAAGTAAAAAGTTGCATCGTCGCACCATGCCGCCATCGCCGCACAACAAAAGGTTCGTCTTCTTCGTCTTCAACAGTTGGCGCCAAAAAAAAAAACTACTTTGGATTTGGTTTCCCATTCAAACAACAAAAGTCAGCTTGTTGCCAGACTTGCTTCAATTATACTAAAAACGCCGCGGTCCGCCGCCAAGGTCCGGCCGAGAAAAGTCGCTTGGCATTTCTCAGAAGTGCGGGCCGCGGACCGCCGGCGGACCTCAAAGAACGGTGATGTAAGATCACGTGATGCGCGGCCCGCGGACCGAAACAGCAATTTGGTCCGTCGTGTGGATACGCCTTAAGGAGCCTCGGACAATGCAGCGCAGGACACCGTTTCTGACCAGACACTTCCTGTTCCAGGTGCAAACGCCATCCTATGCGCCGCAGCCCTCCGTCAGCGGGACCCGAAGGTCTTCAGCGGGATCGGTGACGACGACATTGAGGACTGCTTGGAGTCAGTTGAAAGGGTGAGCCTCCACAACAAATGGGATGACATCATGAAGCTCAATAACGTCAATTTTTATTTGACCGACGTTGAAAAACTATGGTATACCAACCATGAGTCAGAGCTGGCGACCTGGCCCCAGTTCAAAGCAAAAATCCAGGAAGTATTTCGGAAGCCTGCCCAGCGGAAGCTCGTCGCGAAGAGGACATTGGCATCACGCACCCAGCTGCAATATGAAAGCTTCCTTAGCTACATCGAAGATGTCCTGAAGTTGAGCAAGCGTGTTGACACCCACATGGCCGAAGATGAAAAACTGAAGAACATCATGAAAGGCATTGCTGAAGATGCTTTTCATATCCTTGTTGTCAAAGCGCCTGCGACTGTCTCCGAAGTCATCGACATCTGCCAGAACTTCTCGGAGCTGCGCCTTCAGCGTTCGCTAGCTAAACGCAGACTGGAACCTCCCGCTGAGCTGGCCAGCCTGACAACTGCTATCGAAGGCTCCTTCGACAAATTGGCCGAACTCCGATGCGTCATTCAAGAGATCGTGCGTGACGAAGTGGCTTGCCAATTAGGAAAGCCTACGATCTCTCCGAGTCCTTCATCTCGCCTTCGATCAGAGCGCTAATTCAGGATCAAGTCAGAGCCGCGATCCCTTGCCCCGTTATGCCACCCGCCGCGTCACCGCCGATAGTGCCTACGCATGCCGCGATGGTAACACGTCCAGTGCGTGCTCGAGTCTTCCAACAACAGCCGCCATTTTCCCCTTGCTGGCAAGCACGCAGGGCTGACCTTTGTAGGAAGCCAGAAAAACATCCCGTTTGCTTTTCATGGGGTTATTGTTAGACATATCGCCCGTTTTTGTCGCCGTAAAAACTCCGAGAGTTCCGCCCCCCCCCGCCCCCTCCACCGCAAGCACAGTATCGACCAGTTTTCGGTTCAGGTCGCCGCAGTGATCACTATTCATCCCAAGATTGCGCTATAGACTACAACTTCGGCAAAGACAAGGCAGATCTCCATCTCCCAGACTGCGTTCACTGTCTCAACTGTGACTACGTACTACATCACCCATTGCAGAGAGAAACTGCTAGGAGCAGTTCCAGAGGCGAGAGCTGCAAATGCTTCCACATCTTTAAGTCCTCGTCCAGTTACCCGAAATATGATAGATGTAGTTATTGATGGTTTGCGCACTCAAGCATTAATTGACACCAGCCCTACAGTTTCAGTTCTTCAGGCTGACCTTTGTCGTAATTTGAAGAAAGTCACAACCTTGTTTTCTGATCGCCCCCTTAAAGCTGTTGGTGCAGAAAACATTGTCCCTACAGGTGTCTGTACAGCACGCATTGTCCTTCAAGAAATGTGTTACTGTGTCGAGTTTCTCGTGTTGTCTTCCTGCTCTCACGACGTCATTCTTGGGAGTGACGTTTTAAAAGCAACAAAGGCTGTAATCGACTGTGGACGTGCAGAAGTAGATTTCGCTGAAATCCGCCTTCCCGACGAAACATTGCTGTGGACACGATAAAATTATCCCTCCTTGATGACTTACGAATTTCTCCCTTTTCTTCACTTCCTTTACCGATTCAATCATCCAGAGTCTCGGCGTTTCCTCTAATAAACTCCCCTTCCGCAGTTGTTTTGTTGTTTTTTTGCGTAAGACCGGTATTTTTGTCTTTATCTCTCTGCTTCGCCTTGACAATGGCACCACATTTTAGAGCGCAGCTCTTAGGCGCCCGTTTCCGGCTTGACGGCGTCGCCGTCGCCGTCGGCGTCGGCGTCGGCGTAACCGCGCGGTGCATGATGGGTAATTTTCCCCGCTAAATCTAGCGGAAAATTTTCCCCGCTAAATCTCGCGGAAAATTTTCCCCGCTAAATCTAGCGGAAAATTTTCCCCGCTAAATCTAGCGGAAAATTTTTCCCGCTAAATCTAGCGGAAAATTTTCCCCGCTAAATCTAGCGGAAAATTTTTCCCGCTAAATCTAGCGGAAAATTTTCCCCGCTAAATCTAGCGGAAAATTTTCCCCGCTAAATCTAGCGGAAAATTTTCCCCGCTAAATCTAGCGGAAAATTTTCCCCGCTAAACCTAGCGGAAACTTTTCCCCGCTAAATCTAGCGGGAAATTTTCCCCGCTAAATTTTGCGGGGAAAATCCCCCTCCTCGAGGTCACGTGACCCCCAGGCCACGTGACCCCCCCTCTCCGAGGTCACGTGACCCCCCCCCCCGTGTGCCTTCCCCTCCTCCTCAAGAGCTGCGCTCTAATTCGGCGTTACAGGGAGTTGTAAACGGCTTTCACTCTTTTTATGGCTCTAAATATGTCTTTCCTCCCGATAATGCTTCCTGAAGATGAAGTCGTTGCTTTCGCTGAGCCATACAAAGCTATCGAAGTTTTTTACTTCGAAAATTCTCTTTCTGAATATTGTTGTTCATTAGCGCGGCAGAGAAAAGATGAGCACCAGTTCTTGTTAGCCAATATAGATAACCACCTTGATTCGTCCCAAAAGAACTCAATTATCAACGTTCTGCGCAAGTTTATCTCCATATTTATTCGCTGCAATCCTCCTTGGGACGTTCCACGTCGGTAGTTCACCGCATCTATACAGGCAACGAGAAACCCCTACGTCAACGCCCATACCAAGTTTCAGCGTCTGAACGGCACGTCATCGATGTCCAGGTCACCAACATGCTTGACAAAGGTGTCCTAACGCCCTCTACGAGTCCATGGGCGTCACCAGTCGTCCTTGTCAAGAAAAAGGATGGCACCATAGGATTTTGTGTTTACTACCGGAGATCACACAAGATCACCCGAAAAGACGTATACCCAATGCCAAGAATCGACGATGCCCTCGACTGCTCACAGGGAGCTGAGTACTTGACCTTTGTTAAGCTATGGCAATTATATGGCCTCCAACGACCAAGAAAAAACAGCTTCCGTCACACCCGATGGCCTGTACCAGTTCATTGTCACGCCCTTCGGCTTGTGCAACGCGCCGGCAACATTCGAACGTATGATGGATGCAGTGTTGCGCGGCCTCAAGTGGAAAATATGCCTATGCTATTTAGACGACGTAGTAATATTTTCAAACACATCTGAGCAGCACCTGCGTCGATTAACCGCCGTATTGTCATGTCTCAGCAACGCCGGCCTTCAGCTCAACGCAAAAAAACAAAAATGTCGATTTGCATTGTGGTCCAAATTCCGTCGAATAGCTATTCAAACAGCTGCTTATATCGTCATGTTTCATGGCCGCCCTGGGGCCTCAGAGTGCAGATCAACGTTACTAAACCTCTCAGTTGGGAAACTGCCATAGAGACTGCCCCGAAGAAGTGGTCCCGATCTGTCCTCGCGAACCGAGCTAATGGCGAACACAACGCCACCACTTTTCCCACAGCGGCCACTCGAGGAACCGCACGTTACTTCTATATTGAACCATGGTTAAAAGCGCTAAAAGACGTACACAAGATAGAAGTGTACGTCTTTTTAGCGCTTTTAACCATGGTTCAATACAGTCAACACCAACTAGCCCAACAACAAGTTCTTTTACGTTACTTCTATTTTGGCTTTAATCGGCCATTTTAAAGCCGAAGCAGATGCAGTGGAAGAGGTTCCAGGGTTGCCACCCCCGTCTCCCCAGCGGACGCGCCGCGTCTCGTTACCGAAGTTAAAATGCGCCTAGGTCGGGACGCGCTACCTGAAAGCGCCGGTGAGGCATGGTTGTATAAAAACAATATTAATTGTGCCGCAAAACCTTGCAAACTAAAGATTTTAAAAACATCACGCGCCCCTCATTTTGTACTAAACTCCAATAAATTTCATACTCAAAAGAGTCTTTTCCGTTTGTTTTTACGCAAAAACATGCTTTCTAAAAGCTCAAGGTGACCACAGTGCAGACAAATGATACAGAGTAGCGCTGTTGTCGCATTTAGCTCGGTCTCGGTGGACGCCAGCGGCCCAGGTTTCGACGGCGAGTTTCCCAACTGAGTGTTTTAGTAACGTTGGTGCAGATGCAGCCGACACTACGAGCTAATGAGGCCAACCCAGCAGCGTGAAAAGCGCAAGTCACTGGGCCTTTTCTGCTCATGATTGATCGAGCGAGCATAGAACACGTACAGAAACATGATGGTGCGCTTTGGACGATATCTGATTGGTCCCATCAACTCGTAGCGTCGGCTAGCTACGTCTGCACTTAAGCTGAAACAAAGTATATAGACTAACGACCCTAAGATATCTAAGCCGTCGTTTTCTTGGAAACGCACCTTCCCGCCATATGTTCAAGCCTATTTCCACCCGACCTGACTTTTTCGGAAGCTTCCGGCACCCCTTTAGTTTCTAGTTGTTGTTGTTGTTTTTTTTTCACAGTTTTGTGAGGTATTCGTTGACATAAATGTCATTGGCCGGGTCAATGGCAGTCGTTTCTTTTTTAAAAGCGGCAATAGTTTCTCGTAGAATTCATGTATCCAAAGATATATTCAGCAGGAATAAAATATATAAAAATCTAAATAAATTTATCTATCCCACTTTAAATAAATCGTAAAAATAAGCTTGGCACAGTACGATCCTGAAATTTAATATGAAAGTCAGGTTATGTAGTGCATTTGCTTCATAAAAATATATAGATAAAACTTACTTTAATCCGAAGTTTAGAAAAATTCAAATGAGTCGATGGAGAGTAAGCTCATTTCTCAAAGTACGAAATTGTTGCTGTGGGTCATTATGACGTTTCATAGAACAAGCACCAAAAAGGAGGAAAACAATTAAATCGTTCTAGCTTCACTCTTCCTCTCTATTTCGCCAAATGGAAAACCCAAATGGTCTTCCATTTGCAACAGGCTAGAATTACGCCTCATCAACCCATTGATAAATGTTGCTGTTTTTTGTTTGTTTTTTAAAGCAATCGCTTTTTTCAATATTTGCGTATTAAAAATCGACCACTTCGCCTCACTTTCGTGGTAACTTAGACTGTCGTAGCGTGTAAAGCTGATCTCTGTTATTGATATAAGCTGGGATAAATTCCCTGGGTCCATGCTGCATAAACTATGCTTCCTCTTGTTCAGTCAAAATCGGAACCCGCAAGGTTCCGATCACGTACCTGAGCAATATCTTGCCATGGGCCAAGTTCGGGATTTACTTCTGGAAATTTCTTATCGGCGTTGATGCATTGGACGCTTAGAGTGACAGCGATGGCGAGCAGAACCCGAGACATTGTTGCAGCGTTTGCGAATCGGATAAACTGTCGCCTATGAAAAATAAACTCTTTATGTACGTTTTGCGCCGTAATTTGAGGCATAAACAAAATATGAAGGTTTCTACTTTTTTTTGCAGTTTGGGCGACCGTGGGTTTAATTGTGTGCAACTATATTATGAAAGGAGGGAAGAAACATGAGCTATTAATCTAAACGTCGAAAAACAGTCCTGCAATAAGGGTTGCATTTAAAGTTCATAAAATATAAAACACAAAACGTTCATCTGCGCTTTCGGTGCCAGGATAGCGAAAACATCGTCATTAGAAAAATGTATCCTTATACCAGATTATTTTTATGCCAAGGAGGAATTTTTTAAAAGCAGGCATAAATCTGAGCCACATATAGTGGCCATATTGTTTATAGCTACTCTTAAAACAGACTTTTTGCGCATAACTGTCGTTTTACCTCCGCGATATACGAAAAAAAAGGCTACAGTATTCGTGTTTAAAAAGTTTACAACGATCTTTATTATCAAAGTCTCATAATGCATGAAATTCATTATAGGGAATTGGTGTGTCACGTGACACTTATTTTCCCACTAAATCTAGCGGGCATACTGAATGGTTGTATGGGTCACGTGACGTCATATCACGTGATGTCAATTTCCTCCGCTAAATTTAGCGGATAACTGAATTGGTGTTAGGTCACGTGACATCCATTTCTCGCTAAATTTAGCGGCGACACTGAATTGATATTTTGGCCACATGACGTCAATTTTCCCGCTACATTTGACGGGGAAAATGAGTTGATGTATACGCGACGTGCCGTCAATTTCCCCAGGGTGCATCAATCACGTGACGTCAGGTGACGTCACGTGACACAACTTTAGCGCCAAATTTAGCGGGAAAACTGAACTGATGTATGGGTCACGTGACGTCAACTTCAGACACCAATGCTGTGCAGTCAGTATAATAATAATAAGAATAAGAAGAACATTAATAATAATATTAATCAATCAATCAGTATTCCTTTGGGTGTCGAGGAACAACCTCTTGGGGCTTAGTGCTTGCAGACTTGTGAGAAAAATCTAACAAAACGGAAACACCAGGGCAGTGGTGGAACGCTGTCCACCACTTTGAGACACGGCAACCGAGCGACGTAACGCATTTGCTGGTACCGATATCTTTCTACGGTTCTAAGAGCCATACTCAGCGCCGTGCCTTCAGCCAACTCTCTTCCAGAGATAACAGCACTATTCGCTATGGAAAGTTTACTCAAGTCTTCACGAACATCGATGACTGATTCCAATGTCCGATTTGTACTGCCATATAGGAATATTTCAGTGGAATGCCAATGGATTACTGCAAACTTCAGATGACCTTTGTCAATTGATTAAACAGAACACTTTACCAATACTTGCATTAACCGAAGCTCGCGTGGACAATGAGTTTCGCCTCTCAAACTGAGTGCAGCACAAATCATCTTGTCAAAAGTGTCGAAGTCGAACTATGCTCGCTGTACGGAAGGATCTGGTATCAGTGCACCTATTCTCTTCAACAAAAGAGATCCCAGAATTCGTTGCCTGCAAGATAAGGTGTGGTAAGTTTTCTTTCGCTGTTTTGAGCGTGTACATCGAACATCAAGCCTTAATACATTCATTTGGGTTTTTTGAAATATTTCGTCACGTATCTGCTCCTTTTATTATATGTGGAGACGTGGAGACCTTATAAGTAAAGACCTTTGCGATCGACGTGGAAATGTCATTGCCGAGTATGTGGACAAGTACAACATATGCGTCCTCAACGACGAATCAGCAACCCTTGTTCGTGGCACTACATATGGCAGCTGTTTAGAGCTGGCTCTTTGTTCTCCAGACATTCCACTTCAAGTGGCATGGATGACAGACAACAAAACCCGAGGTAGCGACCATTTTTTCATTATCGCACAGGACCCGCTTTTAAATAATCGTGGGCAGCAAAACATGGCACGGACAACAAACTGGCCGATGTTGAGACACATAAACACTTTCAACCTTACCGATCTGTAAAAGTCTGATGACTTTGCAAACTTGATTTTGCTTAATTACGAACGAGCATCGCGTCCTGTACTTGTACCCAACAGGCATGTTGGCATTAATGGTGAATACGAAATGCTACGCTCAAAAAGACGAAAAGCAGAACGCCGCTATAGAGAATCAGGTAGTGTTGAAGACTACAACCAGGCCCAACACATCCACAAGCTTATGCGTCGATAGCTGCAAATTCTTTCAGCACGCCGATGCAGACATTTTAGCAAAATTCTGACCGCCTTCACACTTATTTCAATAGTATGGAGTTCGCACGCCGGTTATTCATAAAACACCTTTCCGCGCGCTACACTTTTTGAAGGGTACATCGGAAGTGACAACCACGTATGAATGACACGCTCTGTTAGCACAACACAGCGACGTGGTAAAATCATCCCAGTGCATCCAGTGCATTGAGAGCTAGAGCTTAAAATCAACATGCGTGAAATTGATTATGCGCTTCACAACACCCGCAAATCTACAACACCTGGTCTTGATAAAATCACCTACGATGTACTAGCAAATCTCAACCTCGGTGCTACCAGCGCTCTTCTCGAAATATGCAATGAAGTTTGGACAACATAGACGATACCAAAATCCTGGAAGCTGGCTCAAATGAGTCATCTCTTAAAACCTAACAGCGTAGGCCCAAATTCCTCGGGTTCATGCTGTAAAAACTATGCTTTCTCGTGTTCAGTCATAATCAGAGCCCGCAAGGTGACATAACATACCTGTGCAATATTTTGCCATGGGCCAAGCTCGGCATTTACATCTGGAAGTTTCTTACCGGCGTTGGTGCAAAGGACGCTCAGAATTGCAGCGATGGCGAGCAGAACCCGAGACATTGTTGGAGCGTTTGCGAATCAGATAAACTGTCTTATATGAAAAAATATGATAATAATATAATAATAATAATAATGATAATAATAATAATAATAATAATAATAATAATAATAATAATAATAATAATAATAATAAAGTTTATTTCCCATTCGATGCAGGAATGAAGGAAACATAGGGAAAGAGCTGTTTAACAGCTTGACGAAGCCCCTGCTCCCTTACAGTTCCACATGACAGATTAAAATAGAAAGCAACAGCAAAAATATCAACATTGTATACAAAAATAGATTACAACCTATCGCAGAAAACTAATATATTCAATTCAAATAAAAAAATAAATCTTGCATTGTGACAGACATTATATCAACGTTTTTGTTTAAAATGAAATTTAGTAAACTAAGTAGCATATACTTTAGAGACTGCATGGAATAGTTGCTATGGCAAAGAGGCACAGCCCAGCGTGCCGCCGAACGAGTTGGATAGAAGGTAACATGTTTCCTTAAGTACAAAACGAGCATGTTGGTAACGGTACATAAACATGAGGAAGATACACAAAAAGGGTCGTTGTCCGTCCCCCTTTTTGTGTATCTTCCTGATGTTTATGTTTCCTTAGTTTAGAAAGTTTGGCCAGAATATCCACGTTTCTTTTCTTTTTTTCTGCCTGAAAGCGGACCATAAGTTTATACGTATACATATCGAAAACACGCAACAAATTATATTTTTCAAACAAACCCTCGGTGCTTGAAATATAAGAAACATTAGCAATGAGGCGGACACATTTCTTTTCTTTTGTAATAGATGTATTTTTGTAGATTTGAGCTGGTGGTTGTACCCCATACCAGGTGGCAGTAGTTTAAGTGGGATGAAAATAGAGTTTGATATATAAGTAGTTTAACGTTGTTTGGTAAAATAAAACGGTTTCGTGAGACTAATCCAATGACCCTGGACAGTCTAGGAAGTATATAGCTTACATGGTCGTCCTAAGACAAATACTGGTTAAAAATAACGCCAAGACTTTTGAAATTCTCCACTATCTCTATAACATTTCAATTTATTACGAGACTCTTCGTTATAAAAACGCTTTTGTTTTTGGTTCGAAAGAGAATTGCTTTGGTTTTACTACTATTAATTTTAAGTCCGTTGTCGGATGTCCAATTTCGCAACCCTGTTAAAGTATCATTTGCGCAGTTGATAAGTTTATCACTAGTCTTAGCCGAAAATAAAAGGGTTGTACCGTCTGCACATATCACAAATTTAGCAATAGAATCCATGCTAACAATATCGTTAATATAAATGGTAAATAGCAAAGGTCCCAAAATACTCCCTGTGGTACACCGGAAAAAAACAGACTTTGTATTAGATGAAAAGCCATTTAAAAAGACAAACTGCTTACGATTACTCAAATATGACTGAATCAACGTAAATGCTGCCCTGAATTCCATAAAGATAAAGTTTTTTAGCAATAAATTATGGTTTAGATAATCGGATGCTTTCGTAAAATCAATAAATACGGCTAAAGCTATCCGGTTTGCCTCAAAACTCTCTCAAATAAATTATTTTTGTTCTAGTAATGCTACATCTTTCGAACGATGCTTCATGAACCCAAATTGATCATTAGTAATTACACGATACTTATTTAAAAAATTTGACAGACGAATGTGAATAAGTTTTTTCAAGCCCTTAGAAAAAAAACGGCAAGATAGAGATAGATCTATAATTATTTATGTCGTTCTTGTTTCTCTTTTTATAAAGCACAGACACTCTAGCTTTTTGCTTAAGCTCAGGAAACACCCCAGTTGAAAACAAGGAAGGGAGTGATCAGTGGTAAAACATATTTCACCGGCCGAATCTGCATACCATCGGCGTCACAGCTATGGCTATATTTTAATTCCATAAAGACTGTAGACACTTCTGTATCGGTAACTGGCAATGAAAAATGAAATCCCTAGTTTTAAAGGTTATATTATCACATGCGGAATCTCTACAGTTCATTTGAGGCGAATCAACAAACCTGTCATTAAATGCGTTTGCCAACGACACGCCAGTTAATTTCTCCAAATAATCTTTTTATGTAGGTTCTCCGCCGTAATGTGTAGAATCAACTAATTATAGGGGTTTTTCTTTTTTGTCGCAGTTTGGATGACCGCGGGTTTAATTGTGTGTAACTGTGTTATGGAAGGAGGGAAATGGAAAATAAACCCCTATTATTACTATAAGAAATATGAGTTAATTATCTAATTGCCAAAAAACAGTCCGGCAATAAGGGTTATATTTCAAGTCCATCAAATATAAATACACAAAACGTTGATCAGCGCTTTTGGTGTCAGGATAGCGAAAACATCGTCATTAGAAAAATGTATGTTCATACGAGATTATTCATGTCATGACGAAAGTTGTTAAAAAAGCGGATAAATCTCAGCTACATATAGTGGGCATACTCTTAAAACGCAATTTTTGCGCAGAAGTGTTATTTTACCTCCGCGATATACAAGAAAAGGCTACAGTTTTGTACATAAAAACGTTTCTAACGACCTTTATTATTAAAGTCTTATAATGCATAAAATGCAATATAGGGAAGTGGCGAGCGAATCGGTGTTACGTGACATATATTTCCCGCTCTGTTTAGCGTGGAAACTGAATGATTGTATCGGTCACGTGGCATCAAATCTTGTGATGCCGATTTCCCCGATAAGTTTAGCGGGTAACTGAACTGGTGTATAGACCTTTTTCGCAAGGGCGCCGCCATCTTGAATTGTCGTCACTTCCAGTATGGGCGAAAACATTGTTTTGGCGTCGCCACGCCAATAAAAGGCATGTAGGAGATAAACGTAACCGTCACACATTTTCGTTTTGCCTCCCCTCTATTTTTTTACTAGTTGCAGGTTGAAACGTTTTGATATTTTTTCGTCGCCCATACCGGATATGCCTACTTGGCGGTCGGGGGCGAGAATAAGCAGAAAAGGTCTATAGACCTTTGCAAAAGAGCTCTCTGGCCGCCGCCATTTTGCAACTCGAGCGACCCCTATCAGCCAGAAATTTCTGACGCCCGCCTGAGCTGTGGAAACCCGGTCGCGTGACTCCCCACCTGCATTGTGCATTCGGAATTGGCCGGCTTCTCTTGAAAGCTTTACTTCGGTTGCCTGCTAAGGGTGCTCAGCCTCTTTCTGCTATCTTCCACAGTGAGAACCAGGGAAAAGCAGGGCTCGTAGCCTGCTCGGCCTTCGCAGGAAACGAATGAAGAGAGCGAACGTCAAAGCAGCCCCCGACGCAGGCAGTTCGACGTTCTTGGAGGATTATTTTCGTTTAGATAACCTCCAAAAAGCCTTCCCGGCTTTGTTCCGGGTCTTCGCGAAAAATAGCTGATAGGGTCGGGTCCGGGGTGTGGGGACGGAATAGACACGTTCGTTCATTTGCTTTGAAGCTGTGCAAAAAAGCAGCTCTCTTTTAGACGTTCCCCAAAACACACCGGATTCCGTCCGATTGTCGTGAGGCGACTATCGTCGATCGTCGACACTGTATATGGGACACATGCTGTGTTATTTGAGACCTTTCTCAAATCCTGTTCGGATAACGCGGCACCGTGGGGTACGTACAATATATGTTGTTCGATTGATGAGACTCGTTGAATTTCATGTTGTGAGTGGAGAATATCCATGCAGTTCAGATATCCTGTGTGGTCAAATATTTTCGACGGTTAAGACCTCTGCAGATTGACACAAATGAGTGTATGGTACCGTAAAACAATCAACATAGAATGAAACAAACATTCCAGTTGCATTGGTTTTGTCGCGCACGGACTCACCAAAAATAGCTTTCATTTCTTCGTTTTTTTTTCCCCGAAAATTGTGCAATGCATTCTTAAGAACCTCGAGAAATTCTACCCACCATAAAACACAAAATAAAAAAATAAAACTCAGCAATTTAACCGTTTTTTTTTTTTTTTTTTTTTTACGGGGTGCGAACGGGAATGGGGACGGCGCTCCAGCGTTCTAGCCACATCCTCTGACAGCCACGCATGCGGCTTCGTTTACCATCTTGGAAGCTTCTTTTCTCCCCTCTGAGGGGAGAGAGCGGTTGTCTGTAAAATTAGAAACACTAATTGGAAGGGCCCAAGCCGTAGAAACGCACCACAACCAATACCCACCAAAGAAGAAGCATTGCTTGCAGGGACAGCGTCTCGTTTCTCCCACACGTTGCTCTGACGGCAGTCTTAAACTCTTGGTCTGGTGGCTTCATATTTTGATCTTGTAGACGGAATAATGTTTGCTGACGAGACAATCACGTGCCTGATTTTCCGTGGGTTGTCCGCTAAAAGGTTCTAGTGTCCGGAAGCTTGAAGCTCGCTTTTTTAAAGATAGTCTTGAAAGCTCACCCGGATTTCAATGACATCAAAGATGACGCCATTTTGCAGGTCGACGAGTCGATTTTATCCGCTTGGCATACACAGGCTTCAGCGCATTATGTTTGAAGATATTACACCGTTTGTTTCTCACCTTATTTGCGTTTGCTTGTTTTCGCGCCTGGTTCCAACTTCCTAGCGCGGTCAGCCTAATCCTCACTTCTACTGCCTCTTTCGTGCTTACATGTGGCTGATCGTAGACAAGGAACAGCTTCGACAAACTTCGGTCCACACGGATTAATACCACGCATCCTGCATATTTTGCGAGGTATCAATATGTAAAATATAATGCAGAAACACGTCGAAGTGAAGACCAATCTTTTCAGGTTAGATTTTAGGCATAGCTCCATAAAAAATACTAAAAAAATAAAAAATAAACCAACGTGGATAACATTTGTGACAGAGTCAGCATTCAGGTCACTTCTGCAGATAGTATAAGAGACATATCCTGAAATTCTAAGGCACATTAAGGTGACGCCCACACTGTAGTTTACAATAGGACACTTTAGTTGCGTCTTGCTCCAATATTTCTAGCTAACTGCCGAAATTGTAAATAATGAAACTTATTTTCAAACATGCAGCCTTTCTTTAACCTTTCGGCAAACGCGATGTACCATTGCGCACAGACTCCGGGTATATTTCAAGCTTTTATTTTACAATATTCAATTCCCTTCTTATTTCAGATTAAGCACAAAGACTTCGATGAGTATGTGGACACTGAGGACGACAGGATTCTGGATGATAAATCCAAGATCAAGATCATTTATCCTCAATGTATGGTGACTCAAGTGGGGAATTTCAATGACAAGTAAGTTTGTTGTTGTTTCATGTAGAAAATTTGGTTTCTTGGCTAGTTCACTCAAGATACTGATTTATGTGCTGAAGCTGCCTGATATAAGTGTTGACGGAATTTAGCACCGCTGATACACATTGAGAGCACCTAAGTGTACTTAAAACTTATATTAATGTTTTTTTAATAAATATTACAGTTATAGTTAGGAATTTCATTTTTCCTTTATTATTCCGCGTAATTAAGTGGTTTATGTTAGTTCATATTCTGTAATCCCTCAGGATTTCCTTCCATATAAGTGTAAAACTAAGCAGCACTATACCTTTAGAAAGATCGAGGCGTTTTTATTCTTTTTAATGCACATCCTGAGATTCAAAACGGAAATTTGATCAAAAAACGATTTTGACTGGTTGTCTCAACTTGATGCGAAAGCACTTCTGAAGTTACTAGACCCTGAACTCTTATTATCGCCAAAACATTTGGCGTCGGAGATTTTTGCTGTGAGAAGAGCAATATAACCCGATTATAATAACATTCGGGGTGCAAAGTTTAGATATAAATGTTTTCCTTCCCATGCCGCATTTTAGCCACGAAAATTGGTTTAAATTTGTGTTCAGAAATTTTCGCATAGGCGACGGACTGTTGATAACGTTTGCCTGTGGATTACAGCAAAACCGACTGCAAAGAAATTTAGTGCTCCGGTTTTCCCGGGCTGCTAATCCTGAAGAGTAAAATATGTAGGACATTCCATGGAAGTACGGTTGAGTCTAATAAATTTTACTTTTTGATCTCTCACCTGCTCTAAAATTTACCAATTTGGCGGCAACAAATGAGAATGGGACACTGCATCACGCGTTGCCCTCAGTTTATTTGGAAACTCAACATGTTTAAACAAAAAGCAAAATCTCTCTGTTTTGTTCTAGGACCTGCAGTGCTGTCGTGGAGCCAGTGGCATCCTCGTCAGGTGTCGTGACGGCTGCGACCACAGCAACCACACCGATCATTTCCCCAGTGCCGACACAGGGCTCTGCTCTGCTCCAGTAAGGACCCGAAGGCGTACAGGCTACCGGAGGTGCCTGTTGACATTCGAGCTAGGCTGGTTACCCTGACCAAGGGCAACATGCTCGATCCACTTCGGCATCGTATCATCGAGTGGCTGTACTACGACCTGTGCACATATACAATGTAAGTAGAAATATGTTACAATTTTCTTATTCGATGCTATATTTAAAACTTGCAAAAAAAATAAATCACTTCCAAGGTAACCTGCAGTTCATTGTTGCATTCTTTTGTTCAACATCAAAAGCAAAGCAATGCTATTTTGTACTGAGTGTCTATACATAGTGAAGGCTGTCTACGTCATTGCGACAGTGGTTCACGCAGTAGACGAGAAATTGAGTCAGTGCAGCACCACTGCTAGCCTAGGCTTCTTAACAAGTAACACGGTGTAGAGATCACTAATTATACAAACGTGTGACGGTACATTGCTCATCCAGATAAAAAAGGCCAGGGGGCTGGGGCTGAACCCAGTATTCCGAGCCGCGAGCTTACGCTCCACGTGCCCTGAGCCGCGACGCGCTACCATCCGCCTCATTGTCGCAAATCAATTTACACCGGTACAGCTAATGAAAATAATGTAAGCGGTGCAAGCGCGAGGTGCCAGTTATAAAAGGTCATTTGACATATGTGTTCGCGCAGCTCCTGTGCATGTCTTTTCTCACTACCAAATGCCATTGATTCGAAGGGTTAAACACCTCACTTCGCCAGAATTTCAAGAAAATACAAAACGCTCGCGAAAACTGTCTAAAATATACTATTCGAGAGAAAATTTTACAGCCTTTCTATCAAATATTTTGCAAGGTACCCCGGCATATTGTACAAGATACCGGAATATCGTTAACGTCAGCTCCATAAAAAAAAGAGAAAAAAAATTCTAGTTTTCAACGAAGTCAAAGCTTAGGCACGAGCCCAATGCTCTGTGCGTTCCCGACTCGCACCTTGGCTCGTGCAGTGTGGGTACCGTCGACTTCGGTCGCACGGAAGCTGAAACGAAGTATAGAGTCACATTCAGCTGCTAGCGCGCTGGATGAATCTCTTGAGCAAGTTTTATCACTTCGACCAATGTCCTCTGCAGGATAAAGAAGCCTTGTTTTGAAGGTACATCTTACAGCTAAAAATCCATTTGTATATTCATGTATGTTGTTTTCTTACAATTTTGAAAATTGCTTGTGCTTCCTACCTTTATTTCGATTTTGCTGTACTCTTACAATTTCAAGAGTTAGCGGGAATTTTTATCTCCCCAATGTTCCTGAGAACTTTATTCCAAATTCGTCTATACATTCCAATAAAGAGAGCTCACACATAGTTCCTTCCATGTATACATTTCGACGTGTGAAACATTCATTTTACGTTAATTTTGCATGAGGATGTAATGAGGGCTGCAGTAAGAGGCAAGTTTCCAAACTGGCGACTGAATCTGAAGTCACCCATACAAACCACCGTCTTATTACGTCTCATGGCATTTCTGGCATCACCTTAGATCGTGACTTAAACGCTACGTTTAGTAATATGGCTCCATTTTATTAATAACAATGTTTAGCGCTCTCTCAACTAGATATTTTTATCTTTCAGGATCCCACAAAGACGTCAGTCTACCCGGCCGTGACTTACAGCGGGCAGCATCCCACAACTTCTGACGCTGCAAGAATGACGTTTGAGAGCCTCACGCTTCCAGCTCTGGATATCCCGGAGGCTAACGAGCTGGCCTTTTGCGCGTATTGGGCGTTTAATGAGAGTATGGCCCACACGTGAAAAACACGTTTCTGCTTTTAGAAAACCTGTGTAACATGAAGCAGTCTCTGCCATCCGTGACTGTGATGAAGGCAGCAACAGCTATTCGTTGTTAGCCGCATGCTGTTGACTGCAATGGGCTGCAAGCAGCCCATTGCAGTCAACAGCATGTGAGCAGTTGGAGTGAAATTGTAAATAACATTTTGTCTATGAAATAAAACTGTGATATTGCACCTCATGTAATTCCATGAAAAGCTCCCCCACCACTATCCACCATATTCCTGCGTGGTGGATGGGAGGGGCACGTGGTTTTAAATGAAATCACGTCATTCCACTACGGTTCTTTATGGCATGAAAATTATTCCAGCGAAAACAGAATCCAGAGAGTCCTGTGCAGGAGTCAGGTGAGTCTAGGAAAAAAGGATTCAAGTAATTCCCCTAGGGGGAATCGTGGGAAACCAGGAACGGAATCTGACAATTCCCGATAGAGAGTCACGTGATTCCAGAAGAAAAAGAATCCAGTGATTCCCGTAGGGGTAGCCTGATTCCTTTGGATATTGGAGTCTCGTGATTCTAGTGAGAGGGTCGCCTGACTCCTGCAATACTGGAGTGCCATGATTCTATCGAGAGAATCCACTGACTCTTTGCTGAGAGGGGATCAGTTGACTCCAGAGAGGGAAGGCGTCACGTGACACCACCAGCTGATAGAGTCAGCGGACTCTAGTGGAGAGGGCGTCTGATGACTCCACCGGGCGCTAGAGTCATTTGAGTCTTTTAAAGGAGCCACCACAGGGACAAATTTTGACTCCCCCAAAGGGAGTCAGCGTTGATTCCCTTTTTCTTAGAGTGCTACGGCCGTCAGTAACTGCTTCAAATACTTTTGTCAAAACTACTTTTTTTTTTAAATTTACTATGCGCGTTTCGGTACTGTCATTACCGGTTTTCTTCAGTCTGGCTATAGCAGTTTTGTCTCGTTAATGGGCACCTCTATTCCCCGCAACAAAAGTTTCCATAATGTGACGTTCAAGTGTGACTTTTTCGTAATAACGAGACAAAACTGTATGTGTTTCCCCAGTTCGTCCCCGAACATTTCGTCTTTAGACGATTGCAGGCAAAGGCAACTGGCCGCCGCCATATGTCTCTGATCGTGCGCACAAGCCCGTGCAATTGCAAGCTTGCCAAAGCTATGTTCACGCGCAAGCTGCACGCGCAGCTGCACGCGCTTGCACGCATGGGGCACCAGTCGGGCTAGTGCTAGTGCCACTGAATAAGCTACGCTTCAGAGTGACGACACTTGGCCCATATTGTGGCTTATCATCATGGTTGCCAGTTTTTTTAGGCTTTATCTGAAACCACAGGAAACGCTTTTCCGCCCTCCACAAATGTGTAAACAGTTTGCGACGGAGCAAAACAATATTACGTGAGCTTCCTAACACCGAATCTAATGCTGAGGAGGTCGCACTTTTGAATCATGATGATCGGCAGTTGCGTCTGCTGTGCACAAGCACCAAGATGGCGGTGCCCACAACAATGGTCGGGGAACACAGTGCCGATATAGTGGCTCTGGTTGGGTCCATGTTACCGAGGCATCTATGTAATTCACCGCTCTCCGAGCTAATTCGCTTTTCTTACACAAACCCAAGTACGTCAGATCGCTGTCGGTACTTCAACGGCTAATTGCTGTCGTAATCACGACGCATTCCCGTTTTCTTAATGAGATGGCTGACGACCTGCCTACCCTGCGTAACTAAAATTTAAAAAAATTAAAACAATTAAGATAATAATAATAAAAAAAGAACTTGGGACGAACAAGGAGAACGTCAAAACGAAAGACCCCGCAGCTGGCGTAATTACGAGATTTAAGTTCTTTGAAAGGGGAGGCATTGTTTACTGTGGGTAAGGGGGAAGGCTGCGACTACCCGGCGACAAACACAAATAAAATAATTTAAAAAATAGAGACGCTTCAAGGGCATAACAGGGGAATTACCGAGTTCGGGAGGCCGCCCCAGGGTCAACCGGGTAAAAAAAAAAGGTCCTCGAGACAGCTAAGCGGCTGCTGCTGCGGGAATAACATGGGACGACGATGCGGTCATGTGGTGCGCGCGGCCGCGCCGACCAAATTACGCTTCGAGACGGGCAAGATGTGTTGTGCGGAAAAATGGGGCGGTGCAATGGTTGGCGCGGCCAGTGAACTCTGCGCGATTCCCTCGCCATCTTGCGTCCCCCTCGTCTACCGTGGCGCGGTCGCCGTTGTAGGCCGTCTTCCGAAATGTACTCGATCTTACTCCAGGGTAAAGGTGTTGTACTTTGGCGATCGAGAACGTATACGCGTTCAGCGATCAGCGTTGCTCTATCTGTGTTGTCACGTGACACGACCCGCTGGAGTAACTCGGATCTATTTGGGTAAGATTTGGAACACAGCCATAGGTTCCGAGTAAATTCCAGTATTCTCCTTGTTTGCGTTCGTGACGTTCTTTTGTTTTTGCTTTTAATTACGAGGAGGAAGTAAGGGGTGCTAATTGTTTGTATACGTGGGATTGTCTTTCTTTTTTTTTTTTGGGGGGGGGGGGGGGGGGGGTGTGACGTGTCGCCTACGGAGTGTCCAAGGAGGCTGATTAGCTAAAGTGTTGATTAGGCCCCGCGGCAGATTGGCACAATGCAGGGGATACTTACGGAACAAGCGAAAGGCTGGGATAGACGCATTCTTCGAGACAGTGATTTCGACAGAAGATTGGCAATGTTTATGCGTTTAGTTCCAAGATACTAAAGTGGTATCATGGTACTCATTTATTTCGAGGTCTTGACGTCTGGAGCAAAGTTTAATCTCTGTCAAAATATGTCTAATAACGGTGTATACTTTTTTTGGGAGCGGCGTGTGTGTGGGCTGGCTGTTGTAGTACTACGACTACTACTCAATAATAATAATAACAATAAAAATAATAAGTATTAATTTTATTATTATTAGTAGTAGTAGTATAAGACAGCAAGGCTGTTCCTGGGCACTATATCAAACATTGATTGATGATTATTATTATTATTAAGTACGCATTATATGTTAGTGTCAGACATGTGGACAGCATCCCTGCTTTGCACTTGAGTTTTTTGTGTTCTTGTGTGTGTGTGTGTGTCGAATTGTGCTAGCAAAAATCACCATAACAAACATATTTATTATTATTATTATTACTTTGTATGCATTGTAAATTTATTCTTTGTGATTTCTTCAATATGTGTTAAAATAATAAATGGTTGTTTTGGTGTTTTCAGTTTGTGCGTATGAACAACCGTAGGGCGTTTCCAACGCACCTAAGTTTATTATTATTATTATTATTATTATTATTGTTATTATTATTATTATTATTATTATTATTATTATTAGGAATCTACGATGAAGAAATACCATTTATTGGTTAGTTAGCTTGCATCGAAATTCGTAACTCTAGCTCATTGGCACAGGATCCATCGATTCGTGTCTGTAGTTTCCCCCTCTATCGGCTCACAGGACGTATACCATACTTAGGTAGTAATTCAATTACTGTAATTGAATTACTGTAATTTAACTACTTTTCTTGGTAATTTGTAATTGTAATTAATTACTTTCGGCTAAAAGGAATTGTAATTGTAATTTAATTACTTTCTAGCGTCAGTAATTGCAAAATTTCAGGCACAATTACAATTACTTTTGCAAAACTTTGCGGCGCCGAAGGAACCTCTCTGAAAGCCTCAGCGCTCGCACAAGCGGCCTAGCTCTCGGTGAAACACTCGCACACAGACACGAACTCACACACACGCACAACATAAATAGCGTCGCATTGTTTGTTGTTTTGTTGCTTACACTGCGGGCTGAGAGACAATCCTCTTTGGAGCCTACCTCAACGGCGCCGTGTAGCGCCGTCTGCGGTGCGAGAAGAAAACAATAGCGTAAACATGCCAAAATATTGAAAGAAAAAAAATTGAGCTTCAGCTTTCAGCCGAGGTTGGGAATTTTAATTGTCTATAAAGTTATTTTCTTTCTTTTTTGCCAGTTTTTTTACGTCCCTCTTCCAGTACTGTCGCATATGTGTATCTTTGTATTATTTTCAAGTTTATTGCCTGTTGGTTTTACTTCGGATATTATTTGCATAAGCACTTTGGAGACTGACCTCGCACCTGTGAATATTGTCACCAATGATTCGGGAGCCCCGATTCGGTACTTATATATTTCTGAGCCATTATAATTTCAACTCAATGTAAATAATTTACAATACCATGATGTTTGTATGTGAATGTGGTCGTATTAGCGCGTGTGGATTTTACTTTTATATTAACACTTGTAAAATATTCTTATATGACTAATTGTCACATTTTTATTTGCCTGGCTAACAAAAGTCTGTCAACCCAATTTTTCTTTAGCGATCTGGCGTCTTCCAGCATATAAACTAATTTATTATTATTTATTAAAAATATAAGAACGTAGTACTTCATTGCCCCATACTGTCAAGTTCTATCATGAATTTAACAAAATTCATAAAAAGAAAGTACAATACGTGAACATTGGAGTAAGGAATGAACAAATACGTTGCATTCTATACAACTCGTTTAAAGTTATATGGCCCAAGTCGGGTCGCTCTCAGAAATAAGTAATTGTAAAGTAATTGCATTACTTTTGAAAAGTAATTTGTAATTGTAATTAATTACTTTTCACGTAGTAGTAATTGTAATTGTAGTTAAACTACTTTTGAAGCAAAGTAATTGTAATTGTAATTAAATTACATTTTGGAAGTAATTTACCCATGTGTGACGTATACTGACCTCAGGGTTGGTTGACGGTATTTCCAGGAAATTAAAATAAAAAAAAACGTTGATAATCGCGTCGCATTCTTGTTCTGGTTTTCACTTTTGTCCAGTCATGCGAAATTAAACTTTTGTTTGTTTCCTTTTTTTTTCCTCGCTTGGAAGGCGTTGTTTAGAAGTCATCAGCGCGGGTGACATAATAAACTCCCGCGGCGTGTCACCAAGGTCGGGAGGGGTGAGGGGGTCAGGAGAAAGCCCGGCACTTCGTGTTTGTTTTCCTTATGGGAGACTCAAATGCGACGCATATTCCAGTTGGAGGTGAGACCCAGCTGGGCGTCGCCCCTTGATATAGTGCCATGCGTGGTTACAATGTTATACGCGCGGAATTTCCGGCATCCGTATTCGCCATGGATTGGGAATGACTTCGAAACCGCCATACTGCCGTGTACACTTATAGTCGGGGACAGGTTAAAAGTCAAGTGGAAAGAGGTGGGAGGGCTTCGATCCACTTCGCATTTAACCCGTCAACAAGTGTAGGCAATTCATTGATTGCTGTTTTTCGAACGAAACCAAAGCGCGTACGTAAAAATTTAAAACGCTTGACAGCGTACAGTGTCGCTATTCTGTCGCTGTCGTTCTATCAGTTACCAGCATTAAAACGTTGTTTCCACTTTTCATACAATTAACTATAGCAGACACACTGTATACAAACAGGCCCGCGTTTGCCCACACCAAGTGTGGGCACTGCGCAAGCGCAGAAATCAGATTCGCGTGGAAAGAAGCTTCTGCGCATGCGCCGTGGTGACAACAGCGCCACCGCTTAGGCGTGACGTCAGAGCCGCGTGTTGGTCTATAGCAGACACACTCCTCTATCCGCTTCACTCGTCTCCACAGTGCATTTACGCCCAGAAATAAATAACCGAGCGAATGCATTGGTTTACCAGTATTTGTTATTGTCAGTGCTATATTTCCGCTAGCCCGCAGTAACTCTTGAGTCCACTTTGGCAGTTCCTTAACTGGTCCCGAGGTTTAGAAGTCATGGGAAACGGCCAGAAACGTATGCATCCAAGTGGCCTGAAGATACTAAAAAAAAGCTAATCGCTTTAAGAAGCGGTCCCTCGATTTCCGCCTGATGCTGACGTCACGCCTCTGCGGTGGCGCTGCTGTCCGTAGCGGCGCAGACGCTTTGCGTCACACAAATAGCGTTTCTGCGCGCGTGCCATGCCCACCCCTGGTGTGCCTGCAAACGCGGACTATTTTTGCAAACAACGTTGTTTTTTAACCTGTTTTTTTTTCCCTAAAACGTATTAGTTTGTATCGAATATTAGTGTTGCGCCTTTTCCTCTTTCACTTTGCGAGGACAGACTGTCATGTCTCGTGATTTGTGCCCTCCAGGCTTCGTAGTTTCGGCTCCGTAAATGGTCGCCATTACATATCGCATTATGCGGTGGTAATCCACGCTTCCTTCGAATGGGGGCTGTCGGCGTGCAGACGCCCTGGGGTATACGCTTTCGGGGGAGGGCAACATTCTCGAGATGTTATCATCCTGGACGAAAGGGTTGCCGCGTCTGCAAGCGGGCAGATCGCCCCGTCAAAACGACGTAATGGTAATGGCGATCAATAACAGCGGCGTGCAAAGGAGACGAAAATGAAGAAAATGACTCGGCGATCTCCACTTACTGTTGCAAGTCAGAAACGCGGCCAGTGTCCCCGAGTGTCGCTCGCTCGCAGTGTCACTGTCGTGGTAGTCAATCCGAGCAGCGGAAAGCGACCACTCTGTCGAAGGCAACAGAGTCCTTTGGACGCCGAGTGACCTCCTTGGCCCGGAAGGAAAAAAAACTTTGCGGGCGGTGTCGCCGCCGCGCGGCCCAAAGAGAAATTTGCTGTTCTTTCGGTGTCTGTAGAGCAGTGTCAACTGTTTATTTTTCCTTTTGTCGTCTGTTTTTCTACAAAAAAAAGGTGTGTGTTTTTTTTGCGTTTAGCTGGCATTATGCCCAGATGACGAACAAGCCATTGCCGAGTTTTTAGTGTTTTTTCTCTAAAATTGAAAGCACTATGTCATAAGCTGTAAACATTTGATGCATATCAATTCGCGCTTGTTGCCCACTGTGCTCTTATTCGCTGAGCGGTAATTATGGCTTCCTTAAGGCTGCGGTCCCACGGCAGCCATCTTGAACAAGGCGTTAGTTCAACCAATAGATGGCGACACGCACCCGTGGGGTGGCCGAAACATTGGTTCACGGTTGGATGGCTCGAGCACCATCACGTTCCCCTCGTGGCCTTGCTCGCGCCGCTGCCAGCTGTGCTCAACCCAGCAAACGCATGTATGCGAGAATGTCAGGCTGGGTATAAACTGTTCTCTGATATAGGGAGATGCGGTTCGGCGGTTGTCACGGGCTTTCGCAATAAATCTTACCAAGAAGGAATCAATTGTTGATTGACGTGTCAATATTCTTTCAATGAAAAATTCTTCTGCAGGAATGCACGCTCAGTAGACTCAATCTTCCAAGACACCAGTGGAAGCGGACGTCAAGTAAACTGCTTCGCGATTTTCGGTACTTACCTCACCATTATAATGACGACCGAAAAGTGACATAACGAAATATTGTGTTTCACGGGATCCGGAAGATTTTGTAAAGGTTGTTACATTATAGTTCCCAGAAAACAAACGCCGTTGCAATATTTTCGGAAGTACCGACACATATAATGTTGTAAGTACAGCTTAGGAGGAGTATGAGGAAAACCATCAGAATAAATAGGAAGACGCTTATTTGCAATGAAGACGCTATGAATGAACGGCGTTTAGCGACGGCAAGTTATGAGCATATGGGAATTTATAAGTTCACGTGATTGCTAACTATGGACATGCGGACAATGACGACCTGTTTTGTCGGGAGATGGAGTAGCGGTGATGACCTGATATCGGACGACTCGTGGCAGACGAACAAGCAAGTTTCTTCTCAGCGAATGGTAAGCGTCCAGTGTCAAGCACAGCACGTGGCTACCGACGTTGTCGACGTTTCGAACAGTTACCGCTTTCGACAAAAGTGCTGGCACCTGGGATAACTTTGTGGAAAGAGTCGAAGGCTTCCTCGAGTCCAGCGCCATCATGAACTGTAACTGAAAACGATCCACTATTCAGTCTGTGGGTGGCGAAACGTATCCGCATCTGCGGAGTCATGGTCGATGCGTACTCTAAGTGGTTGGAAGTTTACACGATGCCTGCCACGACGTACAAACGCGTCATCGACGTTCTACGCTCTCTTTTCCCTACTTTTGCCCTACCGAAAATACTTTTCTCTGATAACGCGCCAAATCTTGCTTCAAATAAAATAAACAAGTCCCCCCCCCCAAAAAAAAAACGAAAAAAAAGGCATCAGGCATCACATTAGTGCACCATACCATCCTGCAACTAACGGGCAAGCAGAACAGATGGTGTGCGAAACGAAGAAAGCCCTCTTGAAGCTTACGGAAGAAGCAGTTCAGTGAAGAATCGAGAGGTTCTTGTTCCAGCAGCACGCGACGGTCTCATCTTACACGGTAAAAACACCCGCCGAAGTTAATGTTCGGCGGACGAAAAGCTACACCCCTCGATCTCATGATACTATAGCCATGAATGAAGATCGTATCTTAGATCGGGAGTAATGGCAGATTATTCGGTCGGACAACTCGTCTACGTGAGGAATTTCAGCGGAAGTCGGGCCTTTCATGTAAAACTTGAGCAGAAAAGGCTCTATGTTGGTTGACAAGAAGGTGTCATCCCTCTGAATACGTTGGATATCAATGCCCTTGAGTGTAATATAACGAAATCACAAAACTCTCTTTGTGTATTGTGTAACTGCCCTTGTATTTGGTAGTAGAGGCGATGGTGGTGATTTGGACCTTTCACACCAGGCTCCTTTTTCTTATTTTTCGCCTCATACTCCTTTGCGGTTTCAGTAGGCTTCAAGAATCTTTTGGAACGGGGACACTTTACGTCAACGAGGCCATTTGTTCCAAGTAGTCAATCAGGGAATGCTGCTAGAAATCCGTCCTTCATATAAGCCGCACTTCTGCACATTGCAGTTTTCCTGTTCCACGTACAGTTGTAAAGCAGCATCCTCATTGATTCTACCATATTCTGTTGCGGGTGAAGAAAGGTCTTTGGGTACACGATACTTGAAACAAGTCTGGCACTGTACGTTGTGGTTCGACACCCACTAATATCGTCGTCCTTATAGAGCTTCATCATTTAATCATTACTCTCGTCACCTCATATTGCTCTTCATCAACAATAAGTACAATAGGCTACCGCCATATTACAATCCAAGAATTGAAAAATTGAGTCGTTCAATCCTTCAATATGTTTATTATTTATATAATGTTATTACGTTACATTACCTCGAGACGATCGACGTCCATCGTCGATCTTCAAATACTTATATAAGGGAGGGGGGAGGGGGGGGCGATCGGTGGCCGAGTGCATGTCCATACTCCGTTTCACCTTATGTTGTACCGCAGAGAATGTTTGAAGAGCGAGCTCACAGCATTGACAGCTGCCCTTAATGCACGAGAGCTTGTGCCGCCGAGATGTGCCATAGAGCAAGGAGCTCGCGCTTGTAGCCTTTCCTGCGGTACATCATAAGCTGAAACAGAGTGTAGCGCACACCAGCTCGGAGCACGTGGAGCGATAGCTCGCGCTGCAGAACCCACCCCGCTCCTGCCCGTTTCGATCTGGAAGAGCATCATACCGGCGTGCGGTCGTTTATCACTACTGCGTGGTGCACGTTAAAGACCCCAGGTTTGCGGTTGTACCGCACTGGCTAAATTGCTCATCTACACCTGAGACACCAGACGCCCACTAAGGCAGACTAACTTCCGGCTGTATAAACATACACACAACAATTTGCAATTAGACGCACAATCACAAAGAACACAGCGTGCCGCCTCTTTTCTTTGGACCGTCTTTTTTTAACCAGTGCAAGCTCGCGTGTTCTCTCTTTTGAGACGGTTAGAACTAACGTTGATTAGAACAGTCGCACATAAAACCCGCGTTTCTCCTACCCGGCCGCTTCCTCCTCTCATTATGTGTAGGTGGTTAAAACTAAATAAGCTATAATAATGGTGTATTATTCATATTTAGTTTCAGTTTCAGTCAGGGAAAGGAGGTTCGCGAGAAAGTAGGGCCAATAAATGAGCTGCGCTTAGAGTATCGGCACTCTCTTCCCCGACAGTGTTGTGGGCGCCGCCATTTTGGTGCTTGTGCAGAGCAGGCGCAACTACCGATCGTCATGATTCAAAATTGCGACTTCCTCAGCATTAGATTCGGTGTTAGGAAGCTCATGTAATATTGCTTTGCTTTGTCGCAAACTGTTTAAAGTGGAGGACGGAAAAGCGCTTCTTGTGATTTCAGATACAGCTTCAAATAACTGGCAACCATGATTTTAAGCCACAATATGGCCAAGTGTCGCTACTCTGAAGCGTAGCTTATTTATTGACACTATTCATGACCTTGTTCAAGAAGCTTGTAATACCTGGAGGGGCCATGACGTGAGCCCCGTGGATTCCACAAGCCACTACCTTTTGACACCTGCCTCTTCTTCATTGTTCCCGCTAGTGCCAGTAAATTAGCTACGCTTCAGAGTAACGACACTTGGCCATATTGTGGCTTAAAATCATGGTTGCCAGTTATCTGAAGCTTTATCTAAAATCACAGGAAACGCTTTTCCGTCCTCCACGAATGTTTAAACAACCCGCGACAGAGCATAGCAATATTGCATCAGCTTCCTAGCACCGCATCTAATGCAGAGGAAGTCGCACTTTTGGATCATGACGATCGGCAGTTGCGTTTGCTCTGCACAAGATCCCAAAATGGCGGCGCCCAAAACAATTTTGGGGAACGGAGTGCCGATACTTTAAGCGCAGCTCATTTAGTGACTCTAGGCATGAAGTGAACTCGGGTGTTTTCTTTCCCTCTTCGTCTTTATAGTTTATTGATTTCAATTATATCGAATAATGAACACTTTATATCACGCTACGCTTATGTAATTATTTGTCTTAGATTTATTAACCTGACCCAGTACTTAAACCGTTCATTTATCGATAGTAAATCTTCAAATATATTTTCTAAATGTGAAGGTAAAACGACACGGAGATTGATGATGATACAGGCGCCAACGCCGCCCTCGAAAATTTTTTGAACTTAGAAATCAGCAGTTTTGTCTGCCATCCGCCAGGTAGCGCAACAAAACACCCAAACAGTTTTTAATTGTTTTTAAAATTAGCTAAGCTCTACAACTATCAAGAAACCAAAGCAAGATCATTGGGAAAATCTAATACATCGCAATGTATATCTATTCCATACAATAAATGTTATTAGATGCCAATAAATCTGTTTGATGTCCAAAAAAGATGTGCGTCAAAAACAGGTAAGTTTGAAGGGCTCCCGACGCGTTATGACTTTGAAAATGAAAAAAAGCCACCGTCCACCTCTTGGGCAAGTATTGTAGTTCTAAATGTTATAAAATATTTTACCATAGTTTAATTATTTACTCAGCGGCATTTGAAGTACCATGACTCGAAGCACGAAAAAGTGCTACGTTTGATATAGAATATCTAAACAAAAAAAATTTACACAACAATAAATTTTTTTATGCATATTACCAATTATAAGCACTACATCTGTAGCTAATTTCATTGCCCTAGCGCTTGTCATTAAAGAAATATTTGTGCTGAAAAATGTCAATTTTAGGGCAATATTTGGATAGCCGAAAAAAACAAAGTAGTGCAAATACCAAAAAAGTATACCGTTACATTCTTCTCCGACATCGTCTTAACAAAACTGCTCAATTGGAACCGTGTTATCTTTAATGAATCGTTCATAAAACATGAACCAGCGGAGCAAGTGAGGGTCTGCGCCGTCATATTCGCAACGCTACAAATGCGCATGAACAGTATAAACCAATACATACATAATATCAAATGAAAGAGGATTGCATTGCTTTCGAAAGACATCAATCCCACAAAACAGTACTTGAAAGGAGATGAGTAATGACCTGCCAAAAAGTACCTAAACTGCCACATTCAGTGGGACCGTGGCCTATAAGTACTTCTAAATGAGCTGGTAATTGATGGTATCTCATATTAAAATTCCCTCCTTGCTAACAAGTTTAACGCTCAATTCTTAAGTTGCTCATCTGTGTATCTAGTAGTAGTTTCGAACCTTAAATATCGCCAGCTGCAAATGCAAATTCAGTTTTCCTCTGCCCTCTGACGGAGACAGAGATAACGAGGCTCCTCCAGAATTTAAGTAAAGTAACACAGCGTCCGGATCAGATGATATAAAAGCGGCACCGATTAAAGCAGTCGCGCACTTTATAAACTCCCCTCTAGAACATATCTGTAACACATCGCTATTGACTGATATATTTCCGGAAAAAATTAAACTTGCCAGAGTTTGTGACATACATAAATGTGGTCCACGCAACAATATAAATAATTATAGGCCATTTTCCAGTGCTACCTCTGTTCTCAAGAATTCTTGAACAGGTAATTAACGTTAGGCTTTCTAGTTACCTGTAAACAAATGACATAAGTGTAAATCAACAATATTGCTTCCAGAAAAACAAATCCACGGAAAAAAAGCCTTGTTAAATATCAAAGATACACTAATTAATAGTTTTGAAAATCAGTTATATACAGTAGGAATTTTTTTTATTTTCGCAAGGCATTTGATTTGATTAAATATGGCATTTTGCTGAAAAAGCTGACGCACTATGGCATAAGGATCATAGCTTGGGACCAGATTCATAGCTATTTATCTGGACGATCACAATATCGTAAAAATCAATGAGTATGATATCTGATACAAATATATATATATATATATATATATATATATATATATATATGTAGTGTGTGGCTCAGGGGTCCATTCTAGACGATTACTTTTTCTGTTGTACATAAATGCTATAGTAAACATTCCGCGAACTCCAGATATTACTACTTTATGCAGACGACACCATATGTGTTTTTTACGGATAAAGTAATAGAAGGTTTATCAAACATCTGGTTACGCGAACTTGCGCTGTGGCTAGAGCCTAGTCAAATAAAATTGATATTTACAAAATATATTATTTTCAAGCCTGTGCATAACAACTCTGTAGTAACTTACACGGTACAATTTAGAAACTCAGAATTGGAACGAGTGTCCTCCCTAAAATTTCTAGGTGTCTGGCTCGAAGAAACCTTAAGCTGGACAGATCACATAAATCATATTCGCTCTAGCACATCCAGATCTATTGAAATCTTGTATAAACTTAAACATCTCCTTCCCTCTCGGTTTAAGTTCCAACTGTACTACGGTTTTATACAATATCGTTTACATTATTGCTTACAAGTTTATGGACCACAACGAAAACAAATCTAGACAGACTGTTAGGCCTACAAAAAAATGAAAGACTCACAATCCCCTGTAATGCCGACTTAGAGCGCAGCTCTTGAGGAGAGGAGTGAAGGGTACAGAGGAGGAGGGGCATACCTTCCTCTCCGTACCCTCCTCTCCTGCTCCCCTGCCATTTAGTGGGGAAATTTATGGTAAATTTCCCGCTCTTGAGAGGAGGAAGGTTGTATCCTTCTAAAGAGAGTTGATTTAGTGTTTTTCGATGAGGCTCAGCAAGTTCCTACTTGGAACCATATGTCTGTAGAAGCCTTCTACAGAACCACTATTCTGTAGAAGGCTTGTTTCGTGCCTACTTGGCACAGTGAAACATTGTTTACTCGTGTTCTATCGTTCATTTCTAATCTGTTTTGTTTCCGTGCTGAGCAGTGCATGGGTGGTGGGGCCTGCTTCAGGTAAATTTGTTTTCTCTTAGCCCCCCCCCCCCCCCCCCCCAAAAAACAAAAAAAAACCCGAGGCTTAAGGAGTTTGAATAAAGATGATTATTACTAGTATGTGTCTTCGGGGGAAGCAGTTAAAATTAACGCGTGAAAGATCACCCCAAAACGTTTTCTTTTTTTATTGCTAAAATAAAGTACGCATTATTGAACGCACATTCTCCGCCCAAATGTATAGCCCTATCGGTCCGAACCAGATGCCAAAGTTTCATAACTAACCGTAATCTCAGTCAAAAGTTGTAGGCGATTTTCTTTAAATTTCGATCGAAAAATGGGGCCCGTTTTTATAGCCCGTTTTCGGTAACTGGCGCCGACGTACACTTATTTACGATCAGGCCTCGCAAGAGGTAAAACAGAAGAGCCGGGACCAAGCACGTTCTTCTGCTGAGTCTACTGCGGAATGAAATAAGGCATCTATACGCCAGCAGCCACGAAAAGAAATAATCCTGAATGGCAAATCAGAATTTCG